>MJUU01040575.1:24982-51066 GCA_002080025.1 Modiolus philippinarum
TATATATATATATATATATATATATATATTAATTGTTAAACAAATTAAAGAACATTAGCCGTAATTTATTATGGTAAAATTGTGTGTATATATATATTCCCTTTTCTTCTCTTAATGTCTGTAATTACCAAATTTGCATTTATTTAACCTTTGTATTACATATTTATATTTTGCATTGTAATAACTTCATTTTGTAATCTCATTTACGAGGAAATAAATATATGAATGAATGAATATTCGGTAAAAAGCTCTATAGAGCTGTACTGAATACCGAATATCAAATAAAGTTTTACTTACTTACTTACTTAGATTATCTCCCCCTTATAATATAATATAATCAGAATTTGTTCATTGTTCTGCTATTTAATTTAATAAGTAGGTTTATAGTTAAAAACAAAAGGGGATATTCATAGAAAACTGGAAAAAATGAAAAGGGGGTGGAAAAAATAGAAAAGATAGTGACACAAACAAGTTGTAAATAGTCAAAAACGAGATTACCAAAGCTTGCAATTGCGCACTCCAACTGGTGATGACATTTTGCATAGACAATATAACCCGAAAGAATGAATAAAAATTTTGATGAACATAGTTATTTATCACAGTTTTATAAACCCCTTATTCTGGACAAATATAAGAATGGGAAAGGGGGTATAGACTTGATACACTGGTGGACAAATGGTATCGGGCGCGGATCCAGGCAATTTGAAATAGGGTTCCTATTAGAAATTTGGCCGAGCGGAGAGAGGCGTGGAAATTTTGGGGTACATTAGCAAATGCATTAAAAAATACATGATTTTTCAAAAAGGGAATTCCAAACCCCGGACCCCCTCCCATTGGATCCGCCAGTGAGAATTTTGCTACTACATACATTGTTCTGTTTGTTCTGTGAAAATTTGTCGATATTGGCAGTGACAATTTCTGCTTGTCTGTCGTTGATCAGATGATCCCTTTGAATTTGATCGTAAAATTTTCAATAAGAATGATTAGCATTAGTTACACAAGCTGTAACTGTACATAAGAAACTTGTGATTTAAAACACACAATCACTTTTAAGAATAATCGATTTGATTTACATAACAACTGTAAGAGATAAAAACACAATAAGAATTTGACAATACACATCCCACGGGTATATCCATGTTCACTGAAACTTTTGCCACCTGAATAGACTTTATCGACTTAAGTTTCTATTCATTAATAATTAATTAGAAACAACATACGAACAGCGCGTACCCGTAAAATAAATACATTAACATGATACTTGCACTTTATTCCAGAAGTTCCAAAACCCGGTTTGTCAAATCGCTTATTCAATTGTAAGCGTTATTACATATTTTGTATGCATTGATCCAGAACAGGAATAATACATATACGATATAAACATAGATCGTGTTTAAAATAGTGGTCGCGGGTGGATTAATGGGAGTTAAAATCTAAACACATACACGCACACAAAAGGGGTCTGGACATCGAAGGAACCGCAAGTAAAAGACGTAAAAGGGCGTGTTTTAACACCCAAAACAACAGACATGTCGGGTAGTTATCGGGTGCGACATGAGGTACAGTATATATATGTATAGATATTTTTCTTTTGTTGCATAAGGGAAAAGTGGGTGTGAATAACGGGATGAGTAACTGGGTATTGATACCTTTGTCGAGATAAATGTACCCACTATAAGGTTTGGCTCTGTTTATGTGACATATTCTGATAGTTGGAATATATACTTCTAATCATTGATAACACTATTTAACAATTTACCAATCATGGCTTGTTTATTTTCAGCCTAATTACAAACCCAGTTTTATACCGAAACTGTTTTTTCTCCATGGCAACTTAAACTGCGAAACTGTGTCAAATGCAAAAGTTAAACTATATAAGCCTGTCTACACGTTCATTCACCGGTCCAAAACCAGTGTTTTGGCAGGGACTATACATTGCATGTATAGTCCCTGCCAAAACACATGAGTATGTATGGAACCCGACCACTGACATTTAGAATATTTGTGTGTTTTCGCAGAGACATATAAAACCAAAAACTCTAGGTATATGTCTCTGGTTTCTGTTATATGA
Source organism: Modiolus philippinarum (assembly GCA_002080025.1). Lineage (NCBI taxonomy): Eukaryota > Metazoa > Mollusca > Bivalvia > Mytilida > Modiolidae > Modiolus > Modiolus philippinarum. The sequence continues at coordinate 27,054 of MJUU01040575.1, forward strand.
CTTATATTTTGTGTTTTCCATACTGAGGAATATGGGGTTGTTATTGCTATATAAGCTTCCAACGTTATTTGTTTTTGTTACAGACATATTGGTCCTTAAACTGGCATTGAAAATATCAAGGATTGTAAAGTTAAAACAGTAAATTGTCGAAGTTTTTCAATTTTCAAATATTTTATTGAATATAAATGTATTCAATGGGATTGGATAACAGGCATAGCCTATATATATCCTCTCCCTACAAGATGGAACATACAACAATTATATATACACATATATATATATATAAATAGATAGGAGATACATTTGACACAAAAATATTTTTTCAGATATTTACATGTCTAATAACAGCGAACAAATAAAAATTTTAGAGTACAAGATGAAACATGATTTCTTGGAATTTATGTATCTGTATATATCTTGACGAATATTTTGGATATTTAATGGAGAAAAAAATGGTTTGTAGACCATCAATGATTTAATAATTGAACTATTTTTTTTTAAATATGATTTTAATGATTATTTTATTTTATTTTTTTTTATATAAATCAGGCAGAATGGGATGAAAGATAAATAAAAATAGAGAATAAACGGAAAAAAAATACACAAATAAAAAAAAAGAAATGACATTTGAAACTTGCTGTTAGGGAGCATGACATCAAACACTTTGCTAAATAATAACGAACTGGCTACGATTACCTGGATTTACCTAGAAAAGTAACCCTAATAAAAACAGTTATTGTTACCTGAGACCGGAACAGACACTAATTATGGAAACTTCACCGGATGCGGACCTGTTTAAAATGAAGTAACAATAATTTTCATCCTTATATACTGTTACCTGGCAAAAGGAATTCAAGAAAATTACAAATTTATTTGGTAATAAGAGTAACTAATCAGTATTAAATGCGATTATTCACATATAAATTAAACCGTTTAGTAGTATCAATATAAGCCAAGACTGCCATGGTAATTTCTGTATTTTCATCAGAATATATATCACTGTTGTTTCCAAGAAGAGTGTTTAAGTCCAATATATTCCCAAATTTTCTGAGTTTCAAAGAGAGCTGAACACGCTGTTGAATATATTTAGGACAGACCCAGAAGTAATGAAAATTATCCTCAATACCCATACCACACTCACATATTGAGCTCTCAGATAAGTGTGATATAATGATGTTTTAGGTTGCTAACTTCATTTCGACAGTAAATAATATTTAGTCTCCGAGGTCCAATGGCAAAATGCTTCGGCGGTTTATCCAGATCTTGATTGAGTTTATTTTTAAATAAAGAAAATGTTGAAGTTCCAAGAGTACCAAAATTTTCTGCATTTTCAATGCAATTGTCATTTATATTTTTGAAACAAAATAAAATGGTATAGTTGGTCACGATTAAAAGATAAAAAAACACAAAATGTACAAATTAAAAAACACATAAAAATGACAAAAAAATGGAAAGAGAGGGAGGGAAGACTGCTGTTTTTTATCTTTTAATCGTGGCCAACTATACCATTTTATTTTGTTTCATAGTTAATTTGTTGCCATCGCACAATACATTTATATTTTTATATGTTATATTTTTGGTTTGATTATTGTGAAATATTGGGTTCATGTAGTCTTTTTGAACTGTACTCGTAGAAAATAAGCAGAAATATACTTTGTTAAGGGTTTTGGGGGAATGTTTTTTTCCTTTTCAACTTGGGACTTCAACTAACAAAATATACCCTCCCCGGCTGTTTTACAAAACCTGGCACAACTAGTCCATCGTTACCACTCCAAATTAGCTTTGGGCCAAAATTTATTTCATACATGGTGGCAGATTCGATTTTAATATTTCTCTGAAAGACATATGATATGTCCCCGGTTTCTCCACTAAAATTTGCTTCGCCGAATGCTCCAAAAGCGGGCACTCGCACACATACAAAATGATTATTATTCTAAAAGATATGCCAGACATGCACCGGAAAGTAAACTTCAAATGTCGAAAATTTTCCACAAACAAAGAAGAGGGAGAGCCAGAGGGGGTCTCATCCCGAAATCCCGAACTCTATGATACAATACTATAGCTTTATATCTCATTTAGACAGTGCATATACACTTGTACAAAGAAAAAGAAAAACATAGTATACATAAAACAAAATACATAATATAAATACAAAGTATGGCCGGTGTGAAACTGAAATAATATTGTCCAGTGGAATCTACGGGAGACAAACTGTGGTATTTATGGACTTTATTAGAACTAAAAAAACTGACGAAATCCCGATTCCTTGTGCATATATATCCCAAATCCTGACTGATTTCCGAGCTTAAAGAGTTGCAATCCCGGCTTCCCCGAAAGGTCTGTCACCGCCCCTCCCCTTTTCAAAAAGGAGAAGAAGATGTTCCAATTTCGTATAATGAGACGGTGCTACTGAACAGAGTCTGGCAAAGTCTACTAGATTCTGGTAGAGTCTAGTGTTGATATATTATCATTTTATAGTAGAAAAAGGTGATGAGAATAATAATGAGAAGTCCTTTGATGTACAACACAAGGATTTGTATACAAATCCTTGTTATACATAAGTATAATTAGTCTATGGATGTACCAACTACTTATCTCATCATACGCCCTTGGATATACTCGTAAAACAGTGTTGTTGGAAAACAATTTTATGGAATCAAATACGCGTTTGAATACGCATCAACCTTCAGGTTCCACTAAAAGCCGGAATAAGGTCGCGGACTAATCCGAACACGTCAAGGATAGTATATTCACAGATTCAACTGGTACCTTCTAAAAGATTCAAGCAAGGTATGGGCCAACGCAGAATAGGTTTGTTGAACAAGGAAATTGCGGGAAAAAATAATCACAAGAATGACAAATATATCAAATATTGACCATTAAGGGACGTCAGACAATTCACAGACTCGCAATATCCAAAATAAGTGCATCATTCATAACTAGTTGGTACAGTAAAGTTTGAATGGGAAGTCTCTACGATTTCGAGATAATCCGGCCTTACAACAATCCGGCCCTATGCCAGTCCGGCCTTATCATGGCTTATGATAATCCGGCCTTGGTCTATCCGTCCCTGTATTGTTAATTGATACTATATCGTTGTTTTGTTCAGTTTGGTCATGATATCGGAGATAGAAAGTCGTATTATTTATTGTTCAGACTTATTGATGCATTTATTGGAAATTTGTCATCAAAAATTGCCGCAGAAAGTCAGAATATAGGAATGAAGGAGTTTTAACCATTTACGAAATCGTACAGTGAGGGATAGCCTCTGAACTGTGTGCCAAGTTTATTTTTATTGGAAAATGTTAGCAATACCTATATTAAAGAAACAATTGCAGACTGAGAATGCCGAAAGAACCGAAAATTCAAGTGGATTGAATAAATCAGAGTTCAAATTCACGGCAAATATGAGAACACCAGAAATAAAAGACATAGTCACGATACACAAATATGCTAAATATAACACTAAAACTTCAGGACATAAGTTTGGTTTCCATCATCCAAGGTAAAAAATTGGCATATGAAGTGAATTTTTCTTATGGCAAAAACAAATTCAACTTCTTATAACAAATTTTCGCGGAAAACAACAGTAATACATAAATTATCGTAAGGCCGGGCCTACTTTTAAGACAGTGCCGGATTGGAATGAGGCCGGAAAGTACAGGGACGGATTTGTCGTAAGGCCGGACCGTCTTGTTACCAGTCCCTACCACTATCAGAGAGATTTTCCATGTATTAATTGTGAGATACGATAACGTAACCATCAGTCCAGTGCGTTCATGTGAGGCCTAACGGGAACGTAGTGGACTGTGGGTTATATTATCGTATCTAGATAATTATATTGCTACAACCCAAGCCGGCGTTCAAAAAGACTACCTGGGGAAAAGGACAAGAAACACACTTAACACATTGTCATTTGATTGACAGTGTATGTAGAATGGTTGATTGGTACCAGGTTGTTTCGCTCCTATTACCCGTTGGCTCCGGGTTATTTTGCACTGGGTTGTTTCGCGTCGAAAAGTGGGTCGTTTTGCTCCGATAACTAAAGGTAATATAATGGGTACCCCGTAATTGGCTATTAATGGATTTAATATTAACATAATTATGTCGGATTGACTTCTGAATTTGATTAAATAAAAATATCGGACGATGATTTCAAACCATACATCCTGATCAAATATTTTATGAAGTAATTAAATAGTTTCAGGCGTAATCATTAAATGATTAATCATTCTTTGATCTATCAGAATATAATTAAATAATTAATCAGTGTGTTTACATTAAAATTAGTAAGACCCAAGCGCTTGGAGGAATGTACTCCTTGAGAATAATTAAAAAAAAAAAACATTTACACTTTTGGAAAATTATTTGGTTTTGTGTGAAAAGAGAGGGTAAATGATGGTTGTGTGTTGTAGTGCAATTCTTAGTCTAACTCTTGTCTAAATTGTTTTTCGCAAAAAATTTAAAAACCTATCTGTGTATATTTATCCCTTAGTCTAGATTCAGAATAAAAGGCTGAAAATCAGAAAAAATATCCTGTGAAAAAAACAAAACAAAATGGCATTTGCTAACAATCTCGGAGTTTACTGTCCAGGAGTGCAATCCAATTTGACAAAAACTCATTTTATCACATGTGTTATTGTTTTTCTCCATTCTGCCTAGTTCTTGGTCTCTGTCTCACTACACGCATGACCTTTGCGGTCAGTCTTTCAGGATGTGTAAAATTTAATCTCTTTGAGTTTGAAATGAAACTTTTGCCACTCCCTTGACCGTTGTAATAAAAATGAAATTGATTGTAGCTATTAATCAAGGGGTTCAGATGATTTTTCAAATGATTACCCCAGAGACATATAAAACACAAAAAACGTTATTATATGTCTCTGATAACCCAGAATAAGTTTTGTGTTGTGAATCTACAAAAGTACAAAGAGCCAAGAAAACTGACCCACCTTGTTAGTCTACCAGAGCAAGACTCTTAGAATGCAAATTTTGCTGATTCTCTTATCCGACGCGACATCACAGTTCTGGATTGACCAATCAGATCAATCGATTTTAATCTTGCACCCCCAATATACCATACCTGTTGACCTTCAATGACCCAAAATCTGGTCATAACCTGCATTGGATGGTGAAAAATCAGGTCATAACGCATGACAAACTTTTTTCATCCCAATTATTCTATTATAGATATTTGAACTTTTTTCAACCTAATTATTTACTTATTGAGCAATTTATTTACACACTTTAATACTCACTTACCTCCTACTTATAAACAACAGACATGATAATTAAATTTCATGTCCATTGAATACCTTTGGCTTTGTTTCACCTTTTCTGATTAAGATTTTTACTTGAACCAAATTAAAACTGGGAATAATGTGTCAATTTTTAATTATACCTCCCATAAACAAAGTTTTTGGGGTATATAGGAATCAACCTGTCTGTCCACACTTCTTGTAAGCACAACTCCTCTTGTACTTGAAGGATTTTTATGGAACTTTACACAAAGGAATGACATTATGAAGGAATATAATTATTGTCCGAAACCAGGAAGGGGAGACAATTCGACTTTTACTTTCCATTGATTCCCTACGTATGGGTTACCTCGTAAGCACAACTCCTCTTAAACCACATGAAGGGTTTTGATGAAACTTTACACAAAGGGAGGACACTATATGGAGATGTGCATGAAGAAATATAATTATTGTCCGAAACCAGGAAGGGGAGATAATTCGACTTTGACTTTTCGTTGATCTCCTATGTATGGGTTACCTCGTAAGTGCAACTCCTCTAAAACAACATGAAGGATTTTGATGAAACTTTACACAAAGGAAGACCACTATATGTAGATGTGCATGAAGGAATACAATTATTGTCTGAAACCAGGAAGGGGAGATGATTTAACTTCAAATTTTCATTGATTCTATATATATGGGTTACCTTGTAAGCACAACTCCTCTTAAACCACTTGAAAGATTTTGATGAAACTTTAGACAAAGGAAGAACACTACATGTAGATGTGCATGAAGGAATATGATTATTGTTTGAAATCAGGAAGGGGAGATGATTTAACTTCAAATTTTCATTGATTCTACATGTATGGGTTACCTTGTAAGCTCAACTCCTCTTTAACCACAGGAAGGATTATGATGAAACTTTACACAAAGGAAGAACACTATATGGAGATGTGTATGAAGGAATATAATTATTGTCTGAAACCAGGGAGGGAAGAAATTTCTGTAATGCTTATGATTTTTGTGTAAAATGTCAAATAGGCTAAAAAAGGGTGAATTTTATATTTGTCTGATTTGGACAGAGTATTTTCATTGGAACCCTTGTGAAAAGTTCTTTCTTGAAGATTATATCATTGTGTCCATAATTGTATTGTTTCAACACTTGTACTGTGTCCTCATCTGAATTGTGTCCACACCAACTTGAATTTGCACTTACCATATCGATTCAGGGTTCAATGAGCGGGGGGTATATTTGGCCGCCATTCAGCGACAGCTCTTGTTCTGACCTAAAATTGTTTTTGAATGTTGTAAGTATTGAAAAAGTTCACTGTCTGAATTACTAATCACCAGGTCGCTTGATTTTACCCACTTTATTTTCACCACCAACACTTGTAAAGCTTTTCAGTTTTGTGGGGTTGTTGACAACGTTGACATTGCTGGTCCAAAAATCGGTCTTTTCCATTGAGTGGAAGACATTCCCAGTACACTCAATGTGTGTAGTTATCTTAAAAATGGCTCATCAAACTCCCTATTGCCTAACGGCTAATTATAACAATAGGAAACAGTGTTCAAAGCCGATAGAGTAAATAAAAACACAACCGCAAATGTAAATACGGACATTAATACACAAAACAATACCGGAAATCAATTCCGGATGAATAAGGGTTATGACTTCAATTTTCAAGTCATTTGACGACTTGACAGGGTTATTGAATCAGGCCTAAAAAAAAATACCTGTGTTTCCGGTAACATACTCTTCAAAATTAGGGTCGATAGGTAGGCATTTTTCAAAAAATTTTCCAAAACTTTTTACATAGACATATAGAGAGTAACTTCTGGACTTTAACAGTGCTTCTTTAAAAATTGCTAAAAAAACTTTAGGGTAGGCATTTTTAGCCCAAAATATTTAGGGTCGGTCGGGTTACTGGAAACACAGATTTTTTTTTATTCTGCCTCATAGCCAAAATTATTGGGTCTGACCCGCAGAAAACGGGTGAGTTGACAGGTATGATATACAGGTTTGGGAAAATCCCCCATTTGGGGTACAATACCTCACCTAGGGTATAATACCTCAAACAGGGTATATTCTGAATTTTGATTTCTTGACAAAAGGGCAACAGTTTATATCAATAGCAATATTTTTCTTAAAATACATGCATTCAAATTGTTTGTTATGCCCCCGCGACGAAAAGTCGGGGGCATATTGTTTTACCCTTGTCTGTCCGTCCGTTCGTTCGTTCGTCCGTTTGTTCGTCCGTCTGTACGAATGAAAAACACAAATTTTAATGTTTTTTAGAAAGTTTGCAAACAAATTCCAACTACTTCAAAGGAATCTAACTTACAATAAGTAAATGTGCACTTACATTTTTGGAATATTCAAAATGGCTGTGGTTGCCATGGAAACTGAAAAAAGGCGGGAAAATTCAGAATGCCTCAAATTTGATGAAGCTCTACAGGAAGGATGTCTAGCACCTACAGAAATGATTTTGGGTCTCAGAATTTTCAAAATGTCTCCCGTTGCCATGGAAACTGGAAAAAGGCGGGAAAATTCCAAGTGCCTCAAAATGGATGAAACTTTACAGGAAGATTGCCAAGCACCCATAGAATTGATTTTTGGGCTCAGAACTTCCCTTTTATATATTTTGGAAAAAGGGGAGGCATATCATTGTGTCCATACTTGTACTGTGTCAACACCTGTATTGTGCCATCACACATTTAAATTTGCACTTGCCATATTGATTCAGGGTTTAATGAGCGAGGGCATAGTTGGTTGCCATTCGGCGACAGCTCTAGTTTTCAGAAAGTTATGAGCCCATGAAAAGTGCAAATTTCAAAGACCTTTAAATAACTTGTGCTGTGTTAAAATTAGCTACAGTTGAGTCTCTTTAGTCCGTGCATTTTATAAGTTGGCGCACATGAAGAAAATGATTTCCGTTTATAATGTTAAGATTGGTACAGAAGAATTTCTATACAAACTTAAAGCCAGATAGCGATGATGACAAATGCATCTGTTTTGAGTGTTCCCCGGAACTGTAAAAGACCAATACGATGCTACAATTGTTGTTTATACATTCAATTGTGTTAGATGTTTACTGTAACTGTTATAGTTCATTATTTTTGTTGAAAGTATTTTTGTTTTAACATTGCTTTGTTTTGGGTCGTTTTAACCTGGAGTTTGGATGTTGTCTTCTTGGCATTTACCCCATTTCCTTTCTTTTTCCTATTGAACATTCCTACCTTCCACTGAAAACCCAAGAGTGCAAATAACAGTTTATTTTGCGATCCTGTTACAGTCAGATTCACACCCTGAGCCGACTTACAAGACATTTAAACATGGCGATATTACGAGGGTAGGTCATTTTAAGCTTAAATTTTAAATTCTACATGATTTGAAAGTTGAAAAATAAAAAAAAAATCTGTTGAAAATAGTTACTCTTTTAAGCAGAAACTTTCAAATCCAAAATAAAAGATATTATACTGTAAAAATGTCTCCCATTTGGGGTATATTTCAAATTGCAATATATTCGGTGTTATAATAACTATGATCGTGAAATTGGGATATGATGCTGATATTGATGTTCCAAATGTATATTCAGAGTTTCATTAAAATATCTTGAAAAATGAAGGAATAAATCAAGGTTGAAAAGTTACATACATTTGTAGATATATAGTGAAATGCAGACCCTTTCACCGCTTCCACAGGTAACTATATATATTAAGTGCCCAGATGTCCAGATAATTGAAAACTGGTCGCCAATCTTAGCTTGGCTAAAAGGGGAAATTTATATTTCTCTTTTTTTGGGATAAATAAGTTGGTTGGAAATGTAACCCCTGGATAAAACAGTTGATTCACAACGCTTTTTCACAGTAAAAACTCCAAAAAGACTAAAGTAGGTAGATGCTACATTTTATTCCCTTTGCTCATTATGGCTAGCAGACGTGATTGACGCTAGCTGACCTTTCTTGACCCTACCGAAAAAATTTACGGAAAGGAACAGAATTTGATAAGTTAGAAATTCATGTATTTATTGATTTTAGGGTGGTGGTGGTGGTGGGGGGGGGGTGGTTACAGCGCACGGGAGTACGAGGAACGAAAAATTAGAAATTTGCTTTCAGGATGCTTTTTTCAGGGTTACTTACCTGTGCCACCCTCTGTATAGATACAAAGATGAAGGTGGATCATTAGATTACAGTTTGTTGTCTCTCTGCATTATACTTAGTAGATTTTAGGTTTGCTTTCATTTGTATATTTTCTGCTTTTTGTTAAAAAGATCTACATTTTTCCCACAAATAGAATTTCTGGTTTATATCCAAACTTGTGACAATGTGTGCTAAAAAATAAAATTAAGCCTCTTGGAATTAAAAAAAAAAATATGCCAACTCTTGTGCCAATTATGAAAGTAAGTACTGCCAATATTTATATTTATTTTGAATTACAGCTGAGGACTCACTGCATGTGTGCTTAATTAATGCTTGGCTATTTGCTTTACCAGAATATTTGTGACAAGATGATTTGAATCTTTTTAAATATAAACATTCTAGAAGTAAACATGGTTTTGACACTGATTTTGTTAGTGTGGCATACAGTTGAATTTCGATGGCTCCAACGGCAATAACACGGACACCATGGATGTCTCAAACTCTTCATTTGCACTCTTTGTTTTAATTTATACACAGACCTACGATAGCTGGAACACCCCTCTGGCTTGAACTGTTTTAATGGGTCCCTTGGGCATTCGAGCCATCGAAGTTCCCCTGTATTGTGTTTGGTTTGATAGAAGCATTTTTACACTGAGCTTTTAAATGCTTGTCTTGTTGTTAAAATTTTTGCTTGTTGATTGTGCACATATTTTATCATAATTCTGGATATGCCACATGAGTGCTATGTAGTTGAAATTAAATCCTACAGGAATACTTATTGAAGAGAAAGACCATGTGAAAAATTGTAAGGTTAGCACTTCATATTCTCAAAATGAGGTTTTAACTGGGTGGTCCAATAAAACTTTCACTCCTAAAAACTTCATCTCTGGTTTCTCTACACAAAATTTGGTCCTATTGCTGTGTTTACTAATTTTAGTCTATGATATTGATATCGTACAAAAAATAAGACCCTATAAGACATTGTCCATATATGAGACTGGAAAGGAATCTTGAATGAAATAATATAAAAAGAATCCTTCCTTTTGTTAAACAATTGTAATTATTTGGATTTATAGGATGATTGCTGCCAAAAGGTAAAATCTAGTATGCATGCGTAGATTGTAACATGTTTATTATAAATTACATATAATTTCATTGAAAGGCATTCAAATGAGTATTTTGTAGAAGTATTGATAATTGGGACAACTTTTATGAAATGTCTAGCCCCACCAAAATGGTATATTTGAATTGGTACAATTAGGTCAAAATCGTGATTTTAGTGAAAGACATTTAGCAGAATGTCAAGGTGTATTTAAAAAATGACATATTTAAATGTTTCACAATTATGTGCGTCATTTGATACAAGACACAGGTTGAATAAGTAAATACACTTACTCAGGGAATACATAAATAGTGCTAAGTCACTTAGGTTTTTATTTATTAAGGATGGAGTTTTCTTTTTGATTTAGAATGGAAGAATTTGATTGGTTCTCTTAGGGAAACTTTTTTCTGTTGTCTTTTGTTTGCTGTCATCATTTGGATGTGTTTCACATGTTTTCATTAGAAATTTGTTGGGTCGCCTTTGAAAGGTTCCTACAAAGGGTAGATTTTTCCTCAATAGAGGTGGTGCAAGGATGAATTTGTAGCATGTTGGGATAAATTTTGGCATGCTATTGCATACTCACTCCAGCATCTTTCTTAGCATCAGCAAATAGTTAAACCATGCTTCTAGAATGGAGACCTCAAGAACTGTGTTGTCCATTATATTTCCTTTCTCCTTTCCTTCATATCAGCAATAAAAAAATAAACATTGTCACTTTCAGCACTATAACTGAATTTAAGGCTTGCTATATGGTGTTAGGTTCCTCACTGTGTTGAACACCGTACTGTGACCCCTAGATGCTTTGTTTTTGGATGTTTTAACCTGGAAATTGGATTTTGTCTCCTTTACATTTACTCCATATCCTTTCTTTGTCATATTGAATTTTGAAAAAAATTGTTGCAAAACACTACAATTGATATAATGTTTAAATATTGAAATTTTTACACTTTTATAGATTCAAAATATGATTTTAAGGTAATTTATGACTTGCATTCCTGTTGGTGCAAAATAATATACTACATGTATCTTAGGTTTGTTGTCGTAGAAGATCCTATAAAAGTTATCTCTGTAGATTTAGTCTTTAAAGATGTAATTTTACAAAGAAATGAGACAAAGTCAGATCATGATATACTTAAGAAATAAAACATGGCCGCCATACTATATTGTCATTATAACATGGGCTTGAGTTGTTCTTGTTAATATTTTATCCCGAGCGTTAGCGAGGGGTAAAATATGCAAAAACAACGAAAGCCCATGTTATAATGACAATATAGTATTTTGCGGGTATGATTTATTATGATTCTGATATGGAAATTTCACCCATTTTATACCCGAAGCAAGCAGTGACTATCTAATGGTTCCGTAACATTTTCATTTTGATAAACAAATACACGGACAAAACTTTCCACAAATACAACAAAAACTTACTTTCGTTTGATGAAATTGCTTATTTAACTGTAGAAAATGCCTCAAGTCCTCTTAATCTCCATTCAAACTTTCCAACCGACACTGCTTACAAACCGGACATTACGATGTTATTTATGACGTCACAAGTAGGAAAATTAAAGTTTGTCCCGAACATTGCCTTTTCAAGTTAAAAAATTCCATAATGAATTTCGGAAACAAATTTAATTAAAAAAGTTGTAGTGGATGGTAGATGATTTTGACAATTAAAATGAAAAATAGATGCAAAATATGCAACAGAAACTATGCATCTTTTGCGCATGTGCTAAGAGTGTTATATTGGTATTATAACATGACTCTATTTACAAAGCTAATACAGGAAGCCATATTAGAATTAAAATGAGTCAACTGAAACCTATGATACAAACTCTTTTTATAACCATACACTTCAGTATAGCAAAGTAATAAAAAAATGGGCTGCAGCTCTATTAAAGTCAGTTAACTGTGAATGAATATATAATTTTAAAATGACAGTTAAGTTCTCTCACCCATGACCTAATTGTTTGTGAAAGATATTTTGACAACCAAAAATATGTGCTTGACAATGACTAAGTACCTGATCTGTCATGGACGTGACCTTACAGCACCATCCTGTAGTAAGCAAAGTATAACCTTACTCCTCCTTGACATTCCTTAGACTCAAATGGATGTGTTACACATACCATGGTTGTTTATTGAAAAAGACTCAGAAGTTCATCTAGAATTTATTATAAAAATCCAATCCTTGTAGCAGTTGTTGATCAAATTACATGGATCAAAAGCAGTATTTTGATTTTACCCAAACAACAAGCCATCTTGTATACAAAAACATGTACATATTTCTGGTCTGCAGGGTTATAACTTGTCTTTAATGGGGCCGTCTCTGGTTAGCAGGGTTATGACTTGTCTTTAATGGGGCCTTCTCTGGTTAGCAGGGTTATGACTTGTCTTTGGGCCTGTCTTTTGATAATTGGGGCCTTCTACATTTAAATCTTGGGTTAAAATAGAACCCAGTTTTAGGAATATAGCTAGTACTTAAGGAAGAAAATTTCATCCAGATGCAATATTTGATTATTATTTCATATCACTATTGTTACAAAAAATTCAATTGGTTCAATTACTATCACATGGTATACTGTATTTCAACATACAGTTCAAACGATACTCTGAGCGGGCTGTATCGAGATCCGATACAGCCCGGTGAAATACAGCCCGGTGGTGACGTCAGCAGAACAATAACATATTTAGCTTACAAGTCACAATTTATTGATTTTTTTCAACGTGCTACCCGAGAAAGATAAAATGAATTAATCTCACATTGTTTTAAATATTACATGTAATTAGTTTAGGTAACCTCACATTTCATGTCTATGTTTTTCAATTTCACTTTTACTTTATATTATTATAAGCTCACCTGGCCAAAGGCCATGTGAGCTTTTGCCATCACTCGGCGTCCGTCATCGGTCCGTCCGTTAACTTTTATTCAAAGAACTTAGAATGAAAATGTAACATCTGGTAAACTAATTTATAGTATGAATGGGTGGTCTATTGATGACAATGAATAAAACCAGTCGCCAGGTGAGCGATATAGGCTCATGTTAGCCTCTAGTTATTATTTCACTTTTACTTTATATTATTATTATTTAATAATATATTTTTTTTTGTAAATTGCCGATAATTATGAAAAAGAGGACATGAAACATTAACCTAAAGCATTTGACTGGTTGTTCAATGAAATAAAATAGAAACTTGTGTATCGGGCTGCATCAGATTTACAGACTGCCTAAGGACTGTGATACGGACCCCTACCTTGTTAGGGCCCTTAGGGCCCCGCATCAAGATGCGGGTGCCCTATAGTTTTCACTTTGTCCGTCCGTCCGTCTGTCCATCTGTCTGTCCGTCAACAATTTTTTTGGTCGAAGTTTTCTGGGCTTTTACAGGTGGGAATGATTTCATATTTGGTCTGAAGTTCTATGATGATGAGTTGTACCATGTAAGCAATTTTCAGGTTTGCCGTGCCACTACTTCCTGTTTGCCGATACTTTAACTTTTTATTATACCACTCTATGGATGAGAATTTTTTGTCAAAGTTTTCTAGGCTGCTACAAGTGGGAATGATTTCATATTTGGTCTGAAGCTTTATGATGATTAGTTGTACTGTGTAAGCAATTTTCAGGTTTGCCGTGCCACTACTTCCTGTTTGCCGATACTTTAACTTTTTATTATACCACTCTATAAATGAGAATTTTTCGTCAAAGTTTTATGGGCTTCTACATGTGGGAATGATTTCATATTTGGTCTGAAGCTTTATGATGATGAGTTGTACCGTGTAAGCAATTTTCAGGTTTGCCGTGCCACTACTTCTTGTTTGCCGATACTTTAACTTTTTATTATATCACTCTATGGATGAAAATTTTTCGTCAAAGTTTTCTTGGCCTCTACAGGTGGGAAGGATTTCATATTTGGTCTGAAGCTTTATGATGATGAGTTGTACAGTGTAAGCAATTTTCAGGTTTGCCGTGCCACTACTTCGTGTTTGCTGATACTTTTACTTTTTATTATACCTCTCTGTGGATGAAAATTTTTCGTCAAAGTTTTCTGGGCTTCTACAACTGGGAATGATATGATATTTAGTCTAAAGCTTCATGATGATGAGTTGTATTGTGTAAGCTATTTTCAGGTTTGCCATGCCACTACTTCCTGTTTGCCTATACTTTAACATTTTATTATACCACTCTATGGATGAAAATTTTTCGTCAAAGTTTTCTGGGCTTCTACATGTGGGAATGATTTCATATGTGGTCTGAAGCTTTATGATGATGAGTTGTACCATGTAAGCAATTTTCAGGTTACAGTGCCACTATTTCCTGTTTGCCGATACTTAAACTTTTTATTATACCACTCTATGGATGAAAATTTTTCGTCAAAGTTTTCTTGGCCTATACAGGTCGGAATGATTTGATATTTGGTCTGAAGCTTTATGATGATGATTTGTACAGTGTAAGCAATTTTCAGGTTTGCCGTGCCACTACTTCGTGTTTGCTGATACTTTTACTTTTTATTATACCTCTCTGTGGATGAAAATTTTTCGTCAAAGTTTTCTGGGCTTCTACAAGTGTAAATGATATGATATTTAGTCTAAAGCTTCATGATGATGAGTTGTATCGTGTAAGCTATTTTCAGGATTGCCATGCCACTACTTCCTGTTTGCCGATACTTTAACATTTTATTATACCACTCTATGGATGAAAATTTTTCATCAAAGTTTTCTGGGCTTCTACATGTGGGAATGATTTCATATTTGGTCTGAAGCTTTATGATGATGAGTTGTACCGTATAAGCAATTTTCAGGTTTGCCGTGCAACTACTTTCTGTTTGCCGATACTTAAACTTTTTATTATACGACCGCAAAAATTTTTGCGGTCGTATAATGGTATGGTGCTGTCGTCGCCGTCTTCGTTGGCGTCGGCGTCGTCGTCGTCGTTGTCGTGGGTGTCGTCGTTGTCGTTGTCGTCGTTGTCTGAAGACACTTTTGTTTTTGGTCAATAACTTTTGTTTCAGTTGACCAATCCTTATGAAATTTGAACACAATGTTCCTTGGCACAAAAGGAAGGCTTGGCTTAGTTTTGGTCATTGCGGCCCCACCCGTTTTGGGAAAAGGGGCCAAAAAGGGTTAAATTTGATGTTTTAACATATTTGACTGTAGAATCTTTTTTATTCATCATATTTTGATGGGGTTTCTTTCAGTGTCTTCCTGAGGAAATTTCCAATCAGTAGTATGCCAACGAATTTCATGTGGAATGTGCCGTTCATGAGATAAATGGGGCCCAAAGAGGGCAAATTTCAAAAATTTAATTTTTTTATTTTTAGTCCGATTTTGATGCAGTTTTTTGCAGTGGATTCCTTATGAAAAATTAACATAGCGCTGCACCATTAGATTTTTAATAACTTGTTCCTTTTCCAAGCTACCAGGGGCCCAATGGGGCAAAAATTGCAAACATGCAGATTTCCTAAAATTTTTATTTTTCTTCCAATTTCAATGGGATTTTTTTCTTTAGATTCCTCTCATTGTAGGCTTTAAGAGGTATGACGACAGATTTGGCCTAGCTCTTACCGTTTCCGAGCTATTAGGGGTCAAAAGGGCCAAAATTGCTATTTTTAGAAATATGTAAAATCTTTATTTTACGTCAGATTTTGATGGGATTTTTTTCTTTGGATTCCTCTCAATGTAAGCTTTCAGGGTTATGTCAACAGATTTGAGGTAGCTCTTACTGTTTCCGAGCTATAAGGGGTCAAAGAGGTCAAAATTGCAATCATTAGAAATATGTGAAGTCTATTTTTCATTAGATTTTGATGGGATTTTTATCTTTGGATTGTTCTCTTTTTAAGCTTTCAGTGATATGGCAGTATATTTTACGTTGCTCTTCAGTTTCCAAGCTATAATGGTTCAAAGGGGCCAAATTGCAATACTTCAAAACATGTGAAATCTTTATTTTTCATTGGATTTCAACATGAGTTTTATTCTTTGGATTTCTCTTGATGGTAGTCAACAGAATTTCTTAGCTCTTACAATATCCTAGTAGTAAGGGATTAAAAGAGCTTTTTTCATTTTCACCAGTTTGTGTCCAGTTAATTTCTGTGACAAGGTCCTTATTGTGTCCAGCAAATTACTGTGTCCACATTAATTTTATTTTACACTTGTTCAAATTTCAGTGTTCGACACGCTGCGATCGTATCATGCTGCACTCGGCGTAGCCCTTTATTATACCACTCTATGGATGAAAATTTTTCATCAAAGTTTTCTTGGCTTCTACAGGTGGGAATAATATCATATTTAGTCTAAAGCTTCAGGATGATGAGTTGTATCGTGTAAGCTATTTTCAGGTTTGCCATGCCACTACTTCCTGTTTGCCGAAATAACTTTTTATTGTACCACTCTATGGATGAAAATTTTTGTCAAACTTTTCTTGGCCTCTACAACTGGGAATGATTTGATATTTGGTGTAAAGCTTCATGAGTTGTATTGTGTAAGCTATTTTCAGGTTTGCTGTGCCACTACATCCTATTTGCCGATACTTTTTAACTTTTTATTTTAAAATATTTTCATTAAACAAATGTTGATAATTTGGTACAAAGGAAGTGACTGCCTATTTCGGGGCCCTCCTGCGTTCAGCAGTACCTCTAGTTACAGCCCTTGCCTTCGGCTCGGGCTGTAACAAGGTACACGGTCCGTATCGCAGTCCTTATGCAGTCTGTAAATCCGGATGCAGCCCTCTACACAAGTTACTATTACATAAATACAATTCCTTGCAACAGGATTGGGTTGGATGTGCTATAGGAAGGTTCGCCATGTCATCACAGACTCGAAAAGGTAAATTTGGTTGGCAAAAAAATTGTGATGATTGATTATAGTAATAGAAATGTCATTTTCAATTTAATCATACGAAATTGTTAATTGAGGTATCTTGATAATTCCTTTTGATTGAAATTCTGGGTTGTTTACACTTTTATAGGGTATTATTTTTTTAAAATATATTTATTTTCAAAATCTATATGATTAGCGTTTTAGTAAAGTATACAAATTTTGGCACTTTTGACATTTTTTAAAACCACATAAAAAATTTTCTACGAGAAATTTTAAAAAAGTAAATCGACAGAAAAAATATGAAAATCTTGAAGTTAAATGCATTTTACAGATCCAAAATTGGATGGAAAATAAAAAAATTACAAAAGATAAAAAATTCTTTTACATTGTTAAATAGTGGTCCAGCTAGGACTTTGCCAACCAAAAATGCTAATTTGCATATGTAAATTAGATTTTGTGACATCACTAATGAGGTTCGCGAACTTTCCTATAATGAAGTTCATAAATGGCTATATATTTCCCTACTTGTTGTTTTCCATTATTGTTTAACCGTCTTTTTACAATGTAATTTTAAATTGATGAATATGATTTTTTATAAACATGATAAAAATATAATAGATTTAATTCACTTGATAGCGAGTAATGGCCATTATAATATCCCCTGTATTGATTAATAAGAAACATTTATGGATAAGCTCCCTTTACCAAGTTAGCTGTACATGGCTAAAGGGGAAGTAATTTTAATGGCATATCAATAAACCCCTTTTGATAATGAAATTAAAATTATCTTTCCTTTGACCATTTATAAGTAAGTTGGTACAGGGAGATAACCTGACTGATGTTCCTCATTGTAATTATCTTCCCTTTGACCCTTTATAAGTAAGTTGGTACAGGGAGATAAACCGACCAATGTTCCTCATTGTAATCAGCTTCCGTTTGAACATCTATAGCTAATCTGGCATACCAAGATAATCCACAAATGATTCTCATCACTACAACTTATTTATATAGGAATTTTTTAGCAGTCCCTGTTTTTGCTCAATTATGGTTAAAAAATATTTTCTTTAGTGGTAATCAAAATGTGACAAAAGCAAAACACATAATGGTTACAAAGAATTCATATGCAGTAACTGTATTGGGGTGGTAAAGGGGTGTTCCCAGCATGAAAGAACATGCTTAAGATTGCCGAAAACGAAACACAAGTGATAAAAATGGCAAATCACGAATCACAGAAAATTTCTGCTTGTAGTTCGCCGAAAACTTGAGAAGCCATCATCATTTATGGTAACTAAAGTTTTTTACCTGACAGCTCTTATAAACAATGAAAATCTGTGATTTTTTTTCTCTGTGATACTTTCCGGTACCGTTACAATTCTAATTGCAACAAGTCCTGATTTTTTTAAAGGAAAATGAACAGGCACGAAATATAAAATATCCAAAACGAACCACGAGCTCAAATTATCGACAAACGAGGCACGTGAAGTAATGCCAACACGAAAAACACGAGGAACACAAAACACGAAAACAGGAATTTATAAAACGCCAAAAACGATGCACGAAAATAACCCTTTACCACCCTCTGTATTCTTCTCATTTTGTTGCTAAAAGTTTAATCATACAGAATGAAAATTTTTATGTAATAGTAAACCAGCAAGTTTATACAATACGCTTGAACATTGTAAATATATACCCCATTTACATGTATCATATCCATCCATTAACTTTGTTCACTATAATAGGTATGCATGCAGTTGTAGATTCCATATAAATTCTAACAAAATCAGTACTGGTACGTTACTGAATTCCAAGACCAAATAAAAATCAAATAATTCCATCAAGGAGTGCTGGCATTTAACATGGGAATATTTTTTATTTTATTTTTTTTTATTTGAAATATCTAAAATAAAACTTGGCCAAAAAACAACATATAACCAGATAATGTCCAGTGATCCAGTGATTTTAACAATATTGTATTAACTAGAACTTGAACCAATTTCTAAAAAAAAAAACATAACTTATTTCTATCATATATATAGCAACAGAGGTTTCTCTGTGTAATGGGATAAATGTATTAAGTCCAGTGAGCAATTTTTTCGAGTTATGATCAATGCTTATCATAAAACACAGACATTGGATAAATATGTCACATGTCAAAGATTTTTCTGATTGCCACCAAAAACAGTGGATGTAGATTATCAAGCTTGCCAAAATATTCTTGGTCCCTCAAAGACGGATTTCCATGAGATCTTGAACACAGACCATGGCTTGCTTTCACTATATATTGACTTAATTAAATATTTAAACACCATATTATTATGCAAGGGAAATTTGTGCATCAATGAGTTTCCGTCTTTCGTGATGACTATTTTTATATAAATTGATTTAAAGTTCAAATATTCAGTGTATTGACAAAATATGAAAAATAGAAAAAAAAATCCTTTTGACAAACAATTTTTAAAATCACATGCAAGGTCACTTGGTAAAAGGATATTTCAAATCAGAAACTTGGTTTTATATCACATCTTACTCTAGGGCAAAAAAAAATTAGGATATATATATATATTTACCTTTGTATTTAGTTGAAATTAAGAAAGGCTTGTCGCTTGATGGAGATATTTTAAAGGATATATCGCACTTAACATAATGGTAAATTTTACGTATTATAATTTTAGCCAACTAATGATATTAACTGCATTTGTTAATTTTGCATGTTCTAACTATTTCTTTAACTAAATGTTGATTACAATAAACAAATTTGTATGGTAATAATATGGCAGGACAAGACTGATCACAACAGGAATTTACTCTGATTACTTAATTCCTACAAAATTACATTATTTTGTCTTATTTTGGAGTAAATTGATATATCATCTTGTTATTAATTTGTGTAAAGTAATAATGTTTGGCTTTACATGTCTATGTTTCCCTGTAGATTGATTTAGAGTTATTTTTCCTTAATTCCAGAATTTATGAATTTTCAGTTTCATAATAAAATCGGGATGAAACCTTATGATAGATAACTCTTCTTTATTCTTTCATTTGTTTTTGACCGGTGAACATACATATATGTCTATTAGTAAGTTCCAATTGTTAAAGCACTGTCTTGACTTTCAATGTCAAAACCACATGTACAGTGGCAAAAAAATGTTGAATTTCAAGAAATTTTGATAACATGTCAGATTCAGCAGCAGATCAAAACAAAAGCTGGTGACTTAATCAATAGAGAAAAAACCCATTGATAGTGATGTCTCCACAACAAATATTAAGGTTACACTAAAGTGGCTTAGTAATGGACTAAATGTTAAGAAAAGTTTTCAAATGATGAATTGAGTACTCTGTTTAAGATCAAAATAGATGTCAGTCATGTCGGATTTATTTCGGAAGTATATAAAATAATGGAAGTTTTGTGTTTGATACAAGAAATATTGGTAAACAATAATGAATGAGCTCCTGTGGGCGAGTCAATTAAAGGAGCCAAAATTTCCTGTATCAAAAACAAAACTTCTATTATTCTTTTTATAGGTAATTAACTAAATCATTTAATAGAACAAATTTTGAAAATGAATGTTAATTTTCAACAAATCGTGAAATTGACTAGTATTGATTAGTAAAAGAATTTGTACGATCTGGTAAGAGTCTCTATAGATGTATATTTCTTTGTTTCATTGATTCTGAATGACAAAGTAGGCGTGGATTAAGATACTTTTCGCCAATATTTTTTCATATTCGGGAAGTAGCAAATACTGAAAAATATTTGCTTCCCGAGATCAAAAGAAACTCGTACAATTACCGATAAATAGGGAATAATACATGGCAAAATCCGTATCACATGTCGTATCATCCCGAGTTACCAATATCAGCCCGAGGGCCTCTGGCCCGAGGGATGCTATTGGTCGAGGGATGATACGGCATGTGATACGGATTTTGCCATGTATTATACAGTTTATCATATATTTAAACAGAGGACTACTTAATACTTAAAAATGGAATCCGTAAGAGAAAAGCAAGTATTTTGTGAAAAAAAAAAATTTCAAATTGGGTGGAAAGGACTGGAAGTATGGTATAAAATCTAACATGTAAAAGAAAAAGGTTTGCTAGATTTTTTAAATTGACACCAAAATTCACGCCAAACAAATTTTTGTTACCCTTCAAAAATTTTTTTTACCCCCCCAAATTTTTTTACCCCCCCAAAAAAATTACCCCCCATTTTTTTTTACCCCCACTTTCATTTTAAAAAATATGTCGAATTAAAATCAATTTTTTTTTTGGAGAAGGGTATGATACAGGTCTAGCCATGCGATAAAGGGTATGCGATAAAGGGTAAGCCATGCGATAAAGGGTATGCAATAAAGGGTATGACGTCATAGTGTGAATACGGAATGAAAGTCATGTACTGTATCACATATTCAAAACGTCTGTATTTATTACTAAACATATGATAAATAGATATATGTGCCTACCATAACAAGATATAATCAAAACAATGACAGTAGATTACTGGAGGAACCAGAGAGGTGTATATTGCATATCAGTTAAAAATTCTGACATTTCATTGGTTTAATATTGATCAGCTGACATGTAGAATTCTTTAGTATGGAAAGCTCCGGTCCAATTTTCTGATATTAACGTTCAATATCGGCTGGAAATCGTAACGCGGGATTTGAGTTGACTTCACTTTTATAATACGCCATTTTAACTTTTATGTTTACCAACAAATGACAACAAACAACAATTAACAGTCAATTTCAATGTCAGTAATATTATACAAATATTTAAAAACTAACAATTTGTATGTTTATTTTTTTTTGTTTTTAATTTTTTTGTTAGATATTTAAACACTGGGGCTGGAAAGGAAGACACTTTTAACATTAAGGATTTTTTTTATGTTTTACAGGATTTATCGTTTGTTTTTTGCAATAATTTTTTTTTTTTTTGTTGAATAAAGCATAAGATCAGTTCCTTTTTGTTGTATAATATAGATTTCTTCAATGCAATAAACACAATAGTAAACGACACAAAAGGCAATATCACAAAATTTGGGCTGCCCTTGGGTTGTGATATGGACCAGGAAAATGATATGACCCTCGCCTTTGGCTCGGGCCATATCACTTTCCCTGGTCCATATCACAACCCTTGGGCAGTCCGAATTTTGTGATATTACCTTCAATGTCATTTACTATTATGTTACTATAGAAGGGTTGGTCTGTCCTGCTTAATTAGTATATGCTACACATTCAGTTAAACAATTCAATTCATGTTTAAGTACTGAACTGGTGATTTAAAACATGTAAAATCAGTGAGGACCTAAAATCCAGCTGAAATTAGTGTAATTTTTATTTTCCTAGTTAAATAAGTTGTTTTTTAAGTTAAGGCTTTTCAACACTGGTAGATGATAATAATTACTACATTGTATAGGTTTCCCTTACATATCAAAACTATTACTTATATTTAGTTTACATTCAGTATATTGGATACAATGAAGTAAAAAGCATTTTGTTTTTATCTCACCTTTCTATACCCAGGATAATTTGTTGGTACTATTATCCTTGCTTTGCTGTACAAATTATTATATATATATTTTTTTTATGAGTGACAGAATTCATGTAGAATATTTTTCTTTTCTTTATACCAGAATTCATGGTATGATAAACATAAGCTGCATCTGCCTCCTCAAGACAGTGCAGGTTATGACTACAATAATTGGTACTCTTCAAAACAGAGTGACAATGGTACAGAAAGAAACAGTAGAAAAGATGGACTTGCCTATGGTGGACTTGCTTACTATGACAATGCCCTTTATACAGGCCCTCATTCCTACAAAGGAAGCTTTAGGGATGATGATTATACTGGAGGTTAGTAAAAGTAGATGTCTTTTTCTAACTAAAGAATGCACAACGAGATCTGCTTCAGCTTATATCACTGTTGCTATTTTGTTAACAATAAGACAACAGAATATATATGTATAATTTTCTAATTTTTTGTCAATTTTCTAGGCATATTTACTGCTATAATCAAAGGTTAAAATGAAAATATTTTCCATAGACCTCAAATAGGAAAAAGAAGGGAAACAGGGAATGTGTCAAAGAGACAATGACCGAAAGGGGAGTAATAACAACTCCAAGCCACAAGATCTTCAATGAACGGTGAGGAAGCCCCACACCCAACGACAGGTCGAAGTTGGCCCCTAAATAAAGAGTAATCAAGTTCAGCAAAATAGTTTATTTCTCTCAAATTTAAAATCTAGATATCTTTATATGTATAAAAAATATTTTCTCGGAAAAATAATAAGACACTTGCCCCCTTTTATATAATACTATTATTGGGCTTGGTCATCTGTTACAAAAACAGGAACTCTTCAAAATATATAGTGCAGGTGACACTTGTGTTCCATATATAAACATGCATTTTTAGTTCGCCTCAACAAAGTTGAGGGGGACTATTGGTGTACCCCCGGCGTCCTCGTCCGCGTCCGCGTCCGCGTCTACGTCTACGTCTACGTCTATGTCTACGTCTACATCTACGTCCGCGTCCGCATTTGGGCATATATCTCTGCAACTATGAAAGGTAGGGTCATCAAACTTTGTGTGCAGATGCATCTTGGGCTATCTCACAGCCTCTAAGAAAATTAGGTCTCTTTGACCTATATTTTCCGCTTGACTGGCTTTCATTTAATTTTAGGTGCGAGTTGATATGTCAGTAACTGTACATGGTAGGATCATCTAACCTTGC
>MJUU01040578.1:0-27438 GCA_002080025.1 Modiolus philippinarum
CTAACTGTACATCGTGAAAATGAATGGAAAATTACCAACAACTTAACATTTCATTTCGCAGAAAACTTTATTACCCGATTTCTTCACTCATAAAAGAATGGGTTGCGATAAGGCCGTTTTCTGGCCCAACGTGGATATGAATAATATACAGTTAAAACTTAAGACATGTATCTGTACTTACTAATGAAACGATAAAATATTCCAACCGCGCATGCGCAGGTAATCTTACAACAATTTTTCACAGAGGTGTGAAAACCCACACTTTCTATGGTCTATGTCGGAAAAACTTCTGGCAATTAGCCAATGGGGCAAAGTTGTATTACGTTTGATAAATGCTTATCAATAAATATATATAGCATCCAATTTAGTGCTCAACATTATTGTATCACCTTTTAAAATACGAAAGTAGATCAGTGAAGCTGACTTTAAGAAAAGTTAAAAAATACTATGTCAAGCATAATAATATAAATTAAAGAAACGTGGATACAACGATGTGAGACCTGTTTAGATAGCCATAAACAACGCACGACACTTTATGATACATTATAAGATGATATAAATATTAGTTTAGTTCGGTTCTCACTTACTTGAAACCGGAAGTGACCCAAATCGGGGACTGCTACAAGGGGACACTATGAGTGTTAAACTTAACAATTGATTGTGTTTGCTTTTAGGGGGTATATTTTAAGAATATTGGCATAAAAGGTAAAAACCAATTGTAAACGTCTTGAAAGGTTGACATTAAGATATACATGTAGATTAAAAAAATCACATGGAAAGTCGTAGAAAGTAACTTTGACATTGACATAACGTCACATGGTAGTTACACGATTTGGGAATAAAACAAAAAATGATGATTCAAAACTAATAGCATAAAATGCAAAAAAGATAATTTACTGGTCCAAATAGTAGCTTTTAAATGCTTTTTAAACCTGAGTATTCCGACATCCTGTATAATGCGACACATTCTTATGGTCCCATAGTGTGTAAGATTAGACAGGTTCAAATGTATACATTTTACCATGTACAAAGCGGTAATTATTTCATACCATCAGTATCACAACTGTACGCCGGTACCTACAAGGCTACAGATATTAAACATGGTTTTCGATATTAATAAAGGGCTACGCCGAGCGCAGCATGATACGACCGCAGCATATCGACTGCTGAAATTTGAACATTTGCAATTTAGAGTGAAAGTGGGAACAGTTATCAGCTTGTCGCAGTAATTTGGTGACACAATAAGTGCATTGCTTGATGCAGTAATTAGCTGGACACAAATTGGGGAGCATAAAAAAAAACTCGTTTGATCCCTGAAAGTTCCGACAATGTAACAGTTCTGTTAAATCTGATGACATACTACTTGCAGCTTACATAAAGATGAATCCAAAGAGAGAAATCCCATCGAAATCCGATTAAAATTAATGATTTGACGTAATTTCAAAAATTCCAATTTCGGTCCCATTGACTCCTGATAGTTGGGAAACGGTAACACATACGCAAAATTTGTCGACATACTACCAAGAGCTTGATACAAAAGGAATCTACAGAAAAAATCCTATCCAAATCCAATTAAAAATCAAGATTACATGTATCTATATTTTGGAAAACAGCAATTTTGACCCCTTTGACCCCTTACAACCCAGGAGCCTAAGAGATGCGAAAAATCCGTTGGCATGCTGCTGAAAGCTTACAACAAGAGGAATCTATAGAAAAAAAAAAACAGAAATTTTAGGTAATTTGAACATTTGTAATTTTGGCCCATTTTGGCCTCTTATAGCTCCAAAAGAAAAAAAAAGTTTTCAAAAATCTTATATTCAAGAAGTATGTTATTTTTTCATAAGGATCCATTGGAAAAACTGCATCAAAGTCGGACAAGAAATTAAAAAAAAGTAAAAAGTTGGGATTCACCCCTTTTGGGCCCTATTCATCTCATGAAAGGTACAAAGGACGTGAAATCCGTTGGCACTCTACTAATGGGAATTTTTCTCAAGAGCACACTGAATATAATCCCATCAAAATCCGGTGAATAATAAAAATTCTACAGCCAAATGCTTGAAAACACAAACGTTTGCCCTTTTTGGCCCCTTTTTCAAAAACGGGAGGTGTCACAAACCCCAGCCTGCCGTTTGTGCCAAGGAACATAGTGTTAAAATCTCATAAGGATTGGTAAACTCAACTTAGGTAAATGACCAAATGCAAAATTGTCTACAGACGACACTACGCCGACGCCGCCGCCGACGATGACGTCAGCGCCATACCATTATACGACCTAAATAATTTTGCGGCCGTACAAAAATATCTAAAGAAATACAATTATTCATTTTAAGGTGTCTGCAGGGTATTAATTTCCTATTATGGAATTTTGTGAAATTTTCTGTGTAGAAGCACAATTGTATTATTGTTCAAAATGTAAAATAAAATTTCGGGGTCACCGTGCATTTACATGTAAGCGCAAAATCTTAAATTGAAAATTTCAGGAGTTTACACAGAAATGATAGGGAAAATGATAATATGAGAGGATAGCTTACAACATCTATTATAGAATTTTTTCATACTTTCCATGTGTTTAATGAGCATTATGTAGTTAACATATGAAAAATAAAAATTAGGGGTCACCGTTGAAATAAGAGAGAAAAATTGTAAAATGTCAACTTCTCTAGTGATATCTTATCAAATTATCTCCCTTGAATGACTTCTCTGTTCTGTAAATCCGGTGTCATATAGCCATTTTGCCCCCATACTAGTTTTTCCGGGGGGGAATTCTGGATCGATCCCAATTTCCCCCCGGAAAAACTAGCATGATCTAATTTTTCCCCCATCAAATTTACGGGGGAAAAACTGGATCAGTCTAGTTTTTCCCCTCAATGATGACATGAGCCAGTTTTTCCCCCGGACGTCATCGATAATCTTCGCGACGTTTGCTTTATCACATCCTTCTTCTATTTTAATGAGAAGCCGTTTCGGACTTATTTTAAGGAGATCATACTTTTTATGTATTATTCTTTCCGTCTGGAGTTTACTCATCAGAGTATCATTACTCTCTGATATGTATTTCCAGAAAAAATAGAATACTGTGTTTCTATTTTCCTACTTTCTTTTAAACAAGAAAAGATATGGCTATTAAAAAAAATGAAACTGTACGATATTTATATTTTTAAAGTCTTTCTGCTAAAATTATGCATTACATTGTTCTATTTTGGGAGGGGGTTTACTTTCTTAGTTTTTATCAATTTTGTCAGGGACATAAAAAAAATCATTTATTTGATTAAATAAGATTTGTGGTGGTGAACTTAACACTTTCTGTTATATGCAAACTATGAAGGGAACATTAAAACAGAATTGAGATTTGACAATCATTTCGTGATTTTTCGTGTATCTTTTGTTAGAAATAACACTTTTATAAAGCTAACTAAATACATGGAGACGAAATTTAACGATTAATAAACATCTTTAAAGATAGGGGTCAGATGGGGTTCATCAAAAGACTAACAATCTTTTATTTTCCGAAAAACAGGTAATAGAAAATTTTCAAATCAATTAACACAATTTTTATGATAAACAACAAACCGCGCTTTTATATTTCCCTTAACACAAAGTAAAAATGTAACAGACCCGAAAACACCAATTGGTCCAAAAACAGTAAACAACCACCTGCAAATGCCCAAAACACATGAACAGAAAAGGTCTTACCTCCTTTTAAAACACATGTTAATATTATTGGTGCTATGACCCATGTATACCCGATACTGAAGAAGAGGTGGTGTATGAATATATTTGTATAGAAATATGTGGTGAATAAAAGGATATGGAGTAAATGCACATGAGACAAAGTCTCTACAAATACATTGTAAAAAACAATCAAAGGAACAACGCTTTTATTGTTGTTCTTCATCTTGAAGTCACCATGAGGCCTTCAACAATGAGCTTTGCTCATACCTCATGGTAAGTTCAAGACGGCCCCTAGCACTGGTTTAATGTGGTGTATGAATATAATTGTATAGAAATATGTGGTGTATGAATATATATGTATAGAAATATGTGGTGTATGAATATATTTGTATAGATACATGTGGTGTACAAGTTGTAATTTGGTACAAATTATACTATCGTGTTCTTGCATAATTGATGGTGTTGTTATACCAAATCTATTTAGAAGTATTTCAATTGAAATTTCATATGTAAGAAGGCTTGATATCATAGTCAACGGAAATATGTCCTTAGCTAGCTGTCAGTAACTGCGAGCATTTGTCCGGACAGTACCTATGTGTATTGTCTTCATGTTTTATGTACTTCATTGTAAGGGTACTCGTCTTGATAATTTGGACTTTTTTCTAGTTTGATTTTTACTGTGAGTCTTTTTGTGAATTTATTTTTAGCCATTCACCACACATAGGGGGGGGGGGTTGGATCCAAGAAAACGAGTTTAACCCCACCGCATTTTTTGCGCCTGTCCCGAGTCAGGAATATGTTGGTCATTGGCTTTTAGTTTCTTGATATTTGGGTTATTGGATGTGGTTTGTTTCCATTGATTTATTCACTTTTTTACCTTTCGGGGCCATTTAGGGCTTACTATATGGTGTGAGGTTCCTCACTGTGTTGAAGACCATATGGTGACCCCTAGATGTTTTGTTTTGGGTCGTTTTAACCTGGATATGGGATGTTGTCTCCTTGACATTTACCCCATTTCCTTTCTTTTTCATATTTGTACAAAATTCTGTACGAATAATAATTTCTATTTTCACTTTGTAAAAAATAACAATTTGTACAAAATTAGTTTATACAAATCATTATTTGTACAAAATTAGCACCAAAATGACCGACAACTTGTACAAGACTTAAGTCATTTGCTGATCCAAAACAACGGCAGTAGAGTACCAGGAGCAAAGCACAAGATTACATAAATCAAAGTCCAGAGACAAGGCAAAAGCAAGAACACCAGAAGAAGGAAGACCAAAGACACTACATGCTCACAAAACACACAAAAACTACATATACAACACTAACAGTGTGAACTCTCAAAAAACAGAGTGACATTAGGTGCTCCGGAAGGGTAAGCTTGTCCTGCCCTGCATACAGCACCCGTCACACAGACAGTGAGGCATTTATTGTTTTGAAATATCTGTTTGGTATCTGATCGGTGAATGTCATTTTCTAACACTTAGACAAAACCAATTGAAATCCATGGTACGTGTTACTGTTCTAACCCACAAACAGTACCAAGTTAAAAATTTGGTAGGTTTCTGTAAGTCTCTATAGTAATCAGACAATGACGAGGACGAATCGGTACTACAAACAACAATTGATGAAACTATTGAAACAAGTATCATTTTAATTTGATAGAGCAAATACTCACGTAATTTCACTACATTTTTAAGGTACATTTTGTATGATGTATGAGGTAAAAAATAATGGGTCAGACCCACGGATATCCCTCTGGATCAGCAAATAAGTTCACGTTCAACAATCACAGAAAATAATGTGCATAGTAAGTCCTTAAATCTTTTTTTTACAATTCATGAAACAAAACAATTCATTAAGACATATGCAGGAAATTTTTTCATGAAGCATGGAACATGATCATTTATATTCAATAAAGGGGGAAATTTTGGCATGGGGGAAAACTGCAATATGTACACGTATTCCAGTTTTTCTGGGGGAAAAAACGGCTCTGATCCAAAATTTCCCAGGGGGAAAAATTGGATCGATCCAGTCTTTCCCCCGGGGGAAAAACTGGCATGGGGGAAAATAACAATATAACACCGGCAACAGATTTAAAGCTCATGTGTTTTAGCTCACGTTTTTGTAACGAAAATGTTATAAAAATGATTAGAAATATAATTTTTAAATACATTTGCACTTTCTTTTCTTTTCAAATAACTATTTTGTTAAATTTCGTAGTGATGACACCTTAATGAACAATTATTAGACAAAAAATGGAGGAATAATACCACTGAGACACCTTAAATAGGTTTTGTAATGAAAAAAATGTTTTCTTTCCAACCTCTGGACAAAGACCGATAACCCATTTCATCAGTATGGGCAAACTGCCAAATATATAAAATTGATTATAACTTGAGACATAACCACATTTTAAAATGACTTGGTTGCATTAATACTTTTTTATGTGTACGGGTAATACATAAACGAGTAATATTGGTTAATTTTGACATTTACGATAAGTCATTTGGAGTTGAAAATTTTGGCATTTTTCATGTTTTTCAACATGACCTGCACGTGGACCCAGGTTGGTTCTTTGCATGAGTAATATCCTATGTGTAATGCATTTACGGTATAAATATGAAGCTGGGTCCAAATGCATGTCATAGTTAAATTTGATTTGAAATGTGATCCATTTGAAGCCTTTTCCCATAGTCCCAATGCTAATTACCCTTGATAGGGGTGTAAAAGAACATAGATTTTATCAAATATTTCTCAATAGATCAAATTATTGGTGTATATTTTAAATAATAGGAATATTATGCTTTATAAATACATAAGAAACGACGAGTTTCCTTGAAGAAAACAATTTAAAGATATCTTTGGGCCGATTTAGAAATAACAATCAGAGGACAAATAGTTCCTTTAATACATGCAGTAAGCATATTTCTCTAATTTCTAGTAAATTTAACCAACGCCTGACTGGTGTGATAAAAATATTTCTCATCTCTAGAAAGAGAGAATTTTCCCGCCTAATCTATCCTAATCTATCCTTTTCTAAGACTATGAAATTTCTCACATCTTGATAAATGAATTTTCAAATGTTTGAAAACTCGGCAAACATCGTTTTCAAACTTTTGCAAATTTTTTGCAACTTGATGTGAGTAATTTCATAATCAAAATACTAAGTTCTCGTTGTAGAAACTATATGACCACACAACTTTGCCAGCTCATAATAGTTCATTATTAACATTTTACAAGTTTGTTTCTTTTTCATAAATATTTGACTTGTGTTCATTCAAACCGTGCAAATTGTCATGACGAAAAAGTACTTAAGGTAGATAGACACTGTTGCGCTGCGCAATTCAATCGCGCATTTGCAAAATAAAGAGTCGGATACGGGGTAGGTTTGATTTTCTTGCCGGAACAGTAATTTAACGGCTTTTCATTTGTGACGTCATAATGGAATGACAGATGTGAAACGTCATATTTCGTTAACTTTGCCGCGAATTAACTCCCTTTTCTCGTAAATAATGTTTTATCCGGAAACATTGTAAAATATCTCCGTTAAAAGCATGGTGACATATTCATTTTTTTATTGTAACCAATAAATTACATCATAAACTATCTGTTCTGAAAAATAAATCAAATTCTTATGGATAAAAGTTTCATTTCTATTGAGCTAAAAATTGCCTTTCCATATTTTCCCCGTACATTCTATGTAAACTTAGGTGAAAAAATGGCCAAAATTAGCAAATTTTGATCTTTATTCTAGAAAAAGCAAGCATGGTGACCCATACTTTTTATTACAGATTTTGGGTAAGTAGCATTTGTTCTTCAATTGTGCCGACTTACAACAAAATCTCATGGATATGAATATTACTGTCTATCTACCTTAACTTGTTAAAATACAAAACAACAGAAACTATAATAAGCACTGTGGCTTGTTTGGGTTACAATGTGTATGCTGATGAAAACAGATGATAAAATAAATTATGATGCAATACTAGGATTTTCGAAATTGTTCAAGATAAAGAGCGTAATGGAAAAAATATGATTTTGAGTTAGATCTATTAAACGATGATAAACTATTATAAATGTGAGTACCTCTTTAAAATATCACAAAGAGAAATTTATGTTAAAGACAAACGTGGTATAAAAGCAAAATTACCAAAAACAATTGCAAGGAGTCAAAATCCATGCATATGGCAAAAAGACAAAGAAGTGGCCAGTCTTCTGGAAAAACTCCTTTCTTTTTTTAAATTTCATTAATTTTATCTCCCTCTTGTATAGCTCTGTCCTTAGCTGATTTGGCTGATTTAGGTCCTTTATGTAATTTGCTCTCTATCAGCTTTTATACATACCTCGCTTCATGGATTTCTAAATATTTTGTTTTGATCTGCACTGATGAGAAAACATTTGTCGAAATGCGCATATGCAGAACCTAAATTTACGGTATCCTCGGTATTTTGTTATTTGATTACTTTTCTAATGTTTGGCTGTATGAAAGTACTTTAAAAACATTAATGTCACTTATCATTCTGATAGCATAGATAATCCGAATCCGAAACATTTGTTGTAATTTTAAAAGCCAGTTGATAGATCAAACTTTGAACGAAGTGCTATTTTTAGATATCTTGACAGGAAAACTGCCTCCGTTGCAATGAAATTTTCATTGGTTTGTAATTTGCCTTTTTTTTGCTTATAAATCTTAAAACAAAGTATCAAATGCCTGAAGTATAGTATAGTATAGTATTTTGGTATGAAAAGGAAAGGAAATGGGTAAATGTCAAGGAGACGACATCCCGTCTACAGGTTAAAAAACGACCAAAAACAAATCATCTAGGGGTCACCGTACGGTCTTCAACACAGCGAGGAACCTCACCTGTATTTTCACTTGTGTTTAGACCATTCACGTTAATTTTACCAGAGGCTCCCAGGAGCCTGTATCGCTCACCTGGCTTTCAGTTGCCACAATGAAGATAACATTGTAAGTTCTACAGTTGATCTTCAGTTTCTCAAACATTCGTCGAAGCTCAAACACCTCCAATGTCTTGAACTGTTTTTAAAGTCTGATCATGTTTACTACATTTCTTTGTTGGGCTTTTTTGACAAAAAATGTTCTTGCTAAGGACCACTTTCGACACCAGTTTTGAAGTCGAGATGTCATTTTGTAAATGGCAGTCAACAAACAATTTTCAACATCGGTTTTGAAGTCGCAACATCAATATCTATTTGGAAACGAAATTTTATTTTAATCGGACAATGTTGAATTTTCCCGCATTTTTTGGCGGCCATTTTGAAAATGACGGTCAACGAACAATTTTCGACAACGGTTTTGAAGTCGCAACATCAATATCTATGTGGAAACCTAATTTCATTGAAATCGGACAATGTTGAATTTTCCCATTTTTTAGTGGCCATTTTGGAAATGGCGGTCAAGGAACAATTTTCAACATCAGTTTTGAATTCGCCAAAGCATGGCAAACATTTCATCAATTTACACTTTACCTTCATCTTCTATAGTTTTGGAAATAAAAGTTAAAAAATAGGAAAATTTTAAAAATTTGGTGGGCAATAACTCATATAAGGGTTTATGGCTTTTCTTCAAAATTTCAGGGTGGGTAGATCTTGATATGCTGAACATTTTTGCAATATACACTTGACCTCTATCTGTTACACTATTTGAAATAAAAAATACAAAATACAAAAATTTTGAAAATTTAACGGAGAAAGGGCCATAACCCCGAGCTGGGTTTTCATATTTTCTTCAAAATTGCACAGTGGGTAGATCTCATCATGCTGATCATTTTTACTCCGTCAGATTTTTCATATATATGTAACGGTTTTCGAGTTATTATCCAAAAACTGCAATTTACACCTATGTTCTATTTTTAGCCACAGCAGTCATGTTGGTTGTCCGATCTGCATCAAAATCACAAACTTTAGTGTCCTCATGCCAAGGAAAATTTGTTTTAAGTTTGGTTTTATTTGACCTAGTGGTTTCAGAAAAGAAGATTAAAATGTAAAAGTTTACGGACGGACGACGGACGACGGACGGACGACGGACGCCAAGTGATGGCAAAAGCTCACATGGCCTTTGGCCAGGTGAGCTAAAAATAATATTCATGTGTAAAAATAAAATAAAATAAATAAAATCAAAATAAAAATAAAATGATGGTAAAAGAGAACCCGAGGAAATATGACAATTTAGTATATAAGCCTATAGTCGTAAACTATATTTGCAAAAAAAGTTTAACGGCTTTGTAAAGTTACTCACCATAATCCTGACAGGTATGGACTGAGTAATCTTAGTATCATTACAACATGGAAGTCCTTTGTAGAGTCCTTATTATATAATGTATACTGAAAGAAATTAAAATAAAATGTTTACGAAAAATATATCATTATCAAAACGCAACATTTTGCCATTCTTTACTTTTGATAAGTGTGAATATGTGATGTTCCAATAGCATATTATTTCTTGATATTTATCTTAGTTTTAGCTGATGCAAGTGTTAAAATATGGTTATCGATTATCAATTTTGACGATAACTACCTGCTATATAGGATATAGAGTGTATAGTTGTACTTCTAATCTCACTTGTGTAAAACGACTTGTGTCTCATCCCGTTATAAAGCCGCTACATATATATTCCTATCCTAATATCCTCATATTAAATTTAAAGTTTGAAATAAGTAAAAAAGTATCTCGAAGAATCTATACGTTTTGATTTATATAATTGACCCTTGTTTTAAATTAAAGACGTTATACATCTGAAAACAGATTATGTTTTGTAATATATAACGGGATCAGAATAGTGAAGTATTATGTGGTAGAAATGACCAATAAATTATTGTAAATTGAAGTCAGCAATGATAAAACAAAATTGTCTCAAAATTTACTTTTAATAACACGAAAAATAATAATTTTACAAATTAAGTATATAATATCTGACTTATCTGACAATAATAAAGTCCAAGTAAATATCCAAATTAATAGTTCACTAAAGTCCACCAATAAATGTCCAAATGAATATTCCTTATAATCCTCACTAAATAGTTGATAATATATTCACAATCACTGATGTCGATTTCCAATACAAAAGATGTGTGTAATATTCCTGTATAAACTTATTAATCCTGTGTAAACTTATTAAACTGTCTGATTTAACCCTTTTCTGCTACCTTATATATATATACATTTATTATTCCTATAAAAATCATTCACAAGATATCACAAGATAGAACAATCTAATCAACTGATAAACACATGACTAGAATGATTATGTAAGGAAAATTCTAGAAAATTATATGTGTTAAAATCTTAATTATAATTCTAGAAAATTCCACATGTTCTAAGGGGTAATAACCTGTTTGTTGTAAACAAGTTACATAACTAGGCCAAACAAATTACATAATAATAATATTATTATTCAATTACCTATGACAGAAGGAACAAAGGAGTGGTTACCACAAAAATGGAAGTCCAAAGACACGGCCAAAACGAAAACACAAAAAAATGATGCGAGATAGGTACAAAGCACAGAAAAACACAACATTGTAAACAAGGCACTCACAGTGTGAACTCTCATGAAATTGAAAATGTTATCAGGTGCTCCGGAAGGGTAAGTATGTCCTTCTCTTTTAACAACACCCATTACAATGTAAGTGAGTGAATCTGGAAAAAAGTCAAAATCCGTATTGTCAAATCAGGGAAGACGTGAATCTAGCAGACAATGTCCGCTTTCATATGGGACACTCAGACGGCAAAAATGATTTCGTGAGGGATGAAATTAACATAGGCTTAACAAACCCCCTGACTTAGTAGTTTTTTTTTCTCTGTTAAAAATCACTGTACAAAGTGCATTCTCGACAGTAACAAATCAACTGTGAAATGAACTCTCCAAGGACTTAAAAGGTAGGTATATGCCTGCTAAGAAAGGGAAAGTTATAAGAAAAAGAGTTTCCTTGTTTATTCTGTAAATCTGGAAATCGCACAATCATATAGTTTTTGCCAAATCATATGCTATATTATATCGGGTATATTTTGGTGTAAGGATTAAACAGTAAATATTGCTTTTAGTCTGTATGGTTATAAAATATAACGGTTTCTATTTTGATGTATTTTTATGAAAAGAGTATCCAGAAACGGTAGCTCTGTAGTGCTGCTTTCCATTACGAATTGTTTTCATTTAGTCCATTGACAACGATTTAACTGGGTA
Organism: Modiolus philippinarum; assembly: GCA_002080025.1. NCBI lineage: Eukaryota > Metazoa > Mollusca > Bivalvia > Mytilida > Modiolidae > Modiolus > Modiolus philippinarum. Next base: position 11,886 of record MJUU01040578.1, read on the forward strand.
AGATCATCAGCAAAATTTCTCCATAAAATGAGACAGTGATCGATGTAGCTGTTCCCATTTTTAGTAATTGATTTTTAGATTCAATGCCAAATGCATAAGCGATCTCATTAAATAATTTTACTTCTCGGTATCCAATGACTAAATTGCTTCCAGTCGTGGTTACTTTCTGTTCATCGCTGTTTATGATATCTTTTGATACGTTTTGGCATCAAACATGAAAAAAATGTTTTGTCGTATGAACTGCAGTCCGTCGTTTGTAATTATTTTTTGTTTGTTTGTTCCGGTAAGACTTTTTCGTAATTATAAAGCCGAGAGGTAACAGCCTCAATTCAATAATAGTGAGATATGTTCGTATAATAATAAATAACTAAATACCGAAGTTACTGTGAATTTACTATCTGCATATACGCATTTCGACAATTTATGTCTCTTTAGTGCAGATAAGATTTAAACGTTTGGAAGACCATAAACTCAAAGATGTTTAAAAAAGTTGACAACATCAAACGATACAATTATAGTTTCACGGCTTACATTTTAGGTAAGTGGCTAAACAAATCTAAATCATCTGTTACCAAACCATTGGTATTGTATGATGGTATATAGTAGAAACCCATCAAGATTAGAATTAGAGAATTGGAATGCAAAATGTCATTCCTAAAGATCGACAGTTTAGATAAATGTAACCACATATTTATTTTGACACGGGATGAGAAATTGCTGATTTTATTAATTAAACAGATTCTGTGCAAGGCTTCGATGCTGTAATGGATAGACTGTCGACTCTGACAACCCTGACAGAATGAACTCGTAACTTCCGCAATTTATCGGCAAAATACCTTTTCGGGATTATATTATAATTCAAAATACAGCAGCATCTTAGCATTTAGTCAAATGATACAAATCTATTACAATTGGTTTATTTCCATTTATCGAAATTTATCTACATGATTTTTCAAACAAAAGGCAAATACAAAATGACAAATTTCAATTTTTGTTTTAGATTTTCAAACTTTATCACCCCCTAGGAAGCTGTACAATGGAAGATGGGATGAGCTTTTGAACGGAGGATAGCGAGCTCAGGTAAATCAAAACAATGCAGACTAAGATGGAATATGTTGCGGAAATATAGTTTACATTTGTTAAAAGGCTATGTTTAAGGGAATATCTGATTTAAAAGTGCATAAATAATAATATATTTCTTCTGTATAAAATTCTATTTTGAAATATCACTATAAATTATGAACGTTAATTTGAACGGAAAACTTGAGGGTAGCGAGCTCCGTTCAAAAGGTAGTGAGGCATATGAACGGAGGGTAGCGAGCCATATGATAGCAAATAGCATACTCAAGGAAGCAATGATATGGTACATTTTTACATATTTTATCTTCCAATATCAAATCAAATCTCAGCAATAGGCAAATCAAAAGCTAAAACCAATACCAATATTAAATCCATTTTCTCTTGGTATATATTAAATATGCTTAACATATTTTTAGAGATAAATACTGCGAGAGATATATACAAAACAACTTTATACAAAACAATTTTATTGCAGGATTATTGCATGAATATTGAGGGATATTATCCATAGTAGAATTTATTTTTGCACGAGCGTACGATTGCAATATATATTCAACGAGGAGGAAATTTATTCCACGTTAACTTTTGGTTGCTCCAAGGCTTAAGGAAATATTACATTGCTATATAATTATAATGTTTAATAGGCCATTTAAAAGACTAGTAACAAGAGACCATCTTTCCAAATTTTCGACAAACTTTGAGATTTTTTTTTAAAATGGCCTAATATAGGAACAAATTTACGCCTAAATGGCCATACTTCTATAGATGCGTGATCTGGTGAGAGGAAAACCTCTAAAGGACCCCCTTCATAAATATTCTATTGCTCATGGATTTTCATTTAGTATTGTGTCCTCGCAATCCTCCGTTCAAAATATTCACTACCCTCCGATCAATACATGAAATACTGGCTCACTACCAATTGAACGGAGCTCCCTACCCTCAAAAGTTGGGTTCAAAAAAGAAAATTGCAATTATTTTTTATTTGAAACAACTCTTTGAAAGCCCGTTATGCAAATGCTTTATTCTTACTATAGGCATATAAAATATATAAAATAGTTTGTTAAAAAAATAGTTATAAATAGTTATATGCCAAAAGGTCATTTCGTCTGCACCCTTAAAGTCTTACCTGAGTTCTCTATCCTCCGTTCAAATGCTCATTCCCCTTAACTCCCATTGTACAGCTTCCTACGGGGTGTTTCAGCTAAATACTTTACATGAAAATTCGTAACCAGTATATATATGACCAAACTATGACATCTGAAAGTGAATTGTACAGCCAAAAACCTCAACATGGAGTTACTTATTTATTTAAGAATGAATACCAACCTTTATTACGATGTCGTTAAATTTACCGTTTACTTAGAAATAGAAACAAGGAATGCGTTTGACGTGAATGGATATTGGCTGCCTCGATTACATTGTATTTACGCACGCAAATTTGTCACACAGGTCATTCGGCTGACCGGTTGAATTATCCTTTTATTTTGTTTTGTATGTGGTTATAACGATGAGGGGTCAGTTAATTTGAGTAGGTTGCAGTCAGTTTATAAGACTTTATCGTTAAATTAAGATAGATATTAGTCATTTTATGCGTGAAATTCAAAGGAAACTAATGCATGTGTCTACCAGTGTAAAAATAATTTGTGAATATTGTTGTAATGACTTTTTTTAAACATTGTACCATTTAAAGGCATTTCAGAAAGTCATGTAACTCACCACTATATTTTGACCTCTATGGAGGTAAACATACATCTCTGTGTATCGTGTGCGTTTTTGTCACATGTACATTCCCTCCATATCCTTTCATTTTTCCTATGTACCTCAGATTTTAGTGTTTTATGAGAAGAATACTGGAGGAATCATACAATTAATATTATCCGATGAAAAATATGAATAAGTTGCACACAATCCTTAACCACTTAAGGAACTGATTTATATTTATGGAGATAATCAAGAACTGTAAGTTGAAAACTCAGTAGGTAAATCGAAATGCAGTTGAAACTCAGTCCGTTAACTAGGTCAGTTTAGAGTAAATCTGATAGTTCTAGTGCTGTTTCCGAAGCAGAATGGAAACATTTGGGTTATTATCCGTTCTCTCTGGTCGTTTACCTGTGTCGTCTGTTTATTTCTTCATCTGCAGTAGAATTTGTAAGTCAGCTTCCAACTAAATTAGAATATTATTTAGTTGCACAGCATCTTACGATTAATGGTCTTCCAAATGATTAGATTTAATTTACGCTGTGAAATGCCATCTGTAGAACTACATTTTCAACAACTTCGGTATTAAATTTTTAGAGATTAACCGAGTCAAAATAATAAATTACAGATTCAAACCAAACTTATAGGTACATGTTATCAGTTTGTGTACCTATTATTTGAAATATCATGTTTCGGAACTAAGAATTCCAACAAAGTCGAAAATAAGTCTTTGACAGATTGCATATTACTTATCAGGAAATCTGGTTTCCATTACCGAGTACTGAATAGAATATTCATTTCTGATGTTTAGATGTTCTTCTAGACAACAATAGCTCATTACCAGACGTCACTCCAACGTCTAGGTAATCATTGAAAAGTTGTGCACCTTACTGTTAAATTAATATTATAATGATTTAGAACTCCACAGAATTGAAATAAGCACAATTCTACATTCCGAATAAACTTTACCAACATCTTGTAGGAACAGTCAAGTACATGCATATCTTTTTATTTTGTACAGACTCTAAACGAGCAGAACATAGCGACTTATTAATCCCAAACTGCATCATTACTGTAAGTCACTGGTAGTCATTTTTCTTTGGCGACAATATAAAGAACAATGTGACCGTTTGGGTGTAGCTGGATGGGTAATATCAGAGAAAATTCTTGAAGGGGATTTCCATAGAGTCTAATGGTAAACTTTGACCCAATTAGTGGTTATCATGGATGAATTGCTGATCTTCCAGGTAGCATTTTGTAGGGAACTAGTTAAAGAATTTTGTGACTTAGTTCAGTTTATTGTCGATTGAAGGAGGTTTGGCATACGGTCAAATTTTATAGTATGTTCCGAACTGACGGCTATCTTCCCGCTCTTCCAATCTAAGATTTATTGTGATTAAATTGTTTCTTTTTTTCCTAAGGGTTAAATCATTGGAAGTATTCCCATACTGTTAAACATTAAACTATTTTCAACTAGTGACCATTATGGGCATACTTTGACTTTTGTGGCTCGTTCGTTTGATGCATTAATACAAAATTCATTATGATCAACTTTGCTATAAATTGGGTTATATTTTGTAAATTTATTTATTTAAATTGCAAACATAAACCCATTAGGGTTGTAGCAATATAATACAAATTAAACAACCACAAATTAAACATGAAATAAAGATATAAAGAAATCATTGTTCTCATTTCCTCAGTTCTAATGACAGTTTTATAAAAGACACTACTGCCTTCACATCATCGGGTGTTGATGGGTTTAAAACAATTTTCAATTTTTCATTATTTGGTTAATGGAAGTAGATGTGAAAATATTATAATTTTGATAATGATCAAATAGGTTTTTCTCAAATCTGTATTTAATTTACGAGTGAAAAAGAAATGGTTTTACATAATTTACATAACCTCTGGTCTCTTGGAATTTTAGCATATCTGCCTTTTTCAATTAATAAGTCACGGTCACTGACTCTAAATTTCGAAATAATTTTTCTTTTTTCTTTATTTGGATGTGATAAATAATAATTTCTATTTTTGTTTTTCGTTTATTAAATATTTGTACAAGAATTTTTTATTGTTTTCATCTAAGTTATCTAGCGTTTCTTTTGATATGTTGATGTAATATTCAACAAAAGAGTTTTTAATCGTTATTTTTATTTTTTGAATTTGTTTTTTACTTTTACATTCATCAAATATACTAAATTTTAATTTATTTTCTTCGATTAAATCTTTTGCATATGTATACCAGCTGTAAGTCCCTTCATTTTCTAATATTTTTGTCAAATCAAAAGCTTCTTTTAGTAACTGGTTAATGTTTTCGTTATTTAATCTGGGTAAGTATATTAAAGTTTGGGATTTTATGTAAGATTCTATTGGTACTAAATTAAGTTCTTTTCTTGCTATTATATTTGTTGCACTTTTCTTAATTCTCAAAACATTTTTGTAAATTTGGTTGAACTTTTTCTAGAGGGGTTTTATTTATAAAAGAAAGGATATTTACTGGTTTATTATTTTCAATAGCTCTTAGTTTAGCTCTATGTAGTTGTAAATTAGTATTCAGAGTTATATGTGAGAATTGGACGAATCAAAGTCTCATACAAATTACAAGCGACTTTGAGAAGTTTGAAATGTAGGTTTTAACAGCATATAAAATTTTTCGAGATTTATTTGCTAAATTTAAGGATGTAGTAAGGTGAGGTTTTTGAAACTCGTAAAAGTTATTCGGATTTCTCGGATTTTATCCATTATTACTATGTAAAATATTTTGCTCCATTACACCTAATTCTTTAGTCATCCAAGGTTTCAGTAGTTCATTTAAGGTCAGTAAGCAAGATTTAATTAGTTTGTAGATTTTCCTTCCATGTGAAAGAAATCAATAAATTTTCCATGATATACTAAGATAAAAGTCCAAGAGAGCCTTTTCCCGCCATTTTTTAAAATGTGAAATAACTTGAAAACAAGGCCCATAACCTATCAATATTTTTTGCTAAATGTATTCCTTTACCAATGCTCTTTTGATTTATGGTATCAATTTAAAATCGTAGATTTACTGAATTTCACCTTACTACATCCTTAAGCTGCAATTATACAAAGTTCCATTGTTAGAAATAATACAACCTAAGTATTTGTATTCCTTTACATTTGTTCTTTATATTTTATAAAATTGTATCTATTTTTGATGAATAATTCTGAAGAATCATAGTTTTTGTTTTCTTAGTATTAAGTATTAATTGCCATTTATCACAATATTCTGATAATGAATTCAAACTGTTTTAAGTCCCTATAGTAAGTAAATCGTCTGCAAAAGAAGTCTTCCTAATGAAGAATTGGTTAATTTGACAGGTTTACTTTGAGTTTGAGTAAAAAGATGACTCATGTCATTTATGAAAATATTAAATAAAATAGAGCTTAAAGAAACCACTTGTCGAACACCTTTATAAATATTAAATAGATATGAGTGTTTATCTTTATACTAGGGACGACAATTTCACAGATATACTGTATCCGGTTATTCGGAAAACCTTTAGACCGATTAAGCGATTAACCGGTGTTAGATGAAAAATTGAATGTTTTTTCAGATAATATAAATAAGTAATTTAATTCGTTTCTCTGTTTCGTGATGTACACCGAGATAGGGATGCAAAGAAAAAAATTATATAAGCTATCTGTTAGATACTTTCCAATCGTCATCGCAGGAAAATGCTCCTTCGATACTCTACTTTTTTCTTGGATTATATAATTATTTACCATTTCAATCCATAAATATTTTTTTCAAAATGTACAAATTTGGTTATATAGTGGAATTACAATTTTTCTCCATGTAACTCACAGTTTACTTTAAATTGTGTAGAGGCATGTTCAGTCACCTCATAAACTGTTCAATCGTGGTGCTCATCCCACAGGATATTATTATTATTGTTATTATTATTATTAAGTAATACATGTTCATAAATTCAATAATTCTAGTATATATATTATGTTATAACAGTACATTAGTACATTATTATCAATTAAACATTTTCTTCATTTATTTAAAGTCTATAATTTATACAGGTAGATAATTAGCATATTAAGTTAGCTTATTAGACTTCAGTTGAAGACACCATGATAAGACTGAAAATTTAAAAGTAATTATTAAATTATCCTTTATGTAAACAACTTGTCAATTAAATGGTCTTTGATATGTATCCAATCAATTATATAAACAAAATATCGATGTCTGATTGTAAACATAACAGTATACAACTGAAATAAATTTGGACGCCGAGTACTCGAATACCGACTTTGCCAACTGGTTACACCTTATTCGACCGATTAATCGAGTAACCGGATACTCGTTGCCATACCTACTTTATACTTAAAAGAACTTATTTTCAAACTGCTTTTTGATAATATTAAACATATTTTTACCAACCCCTGTTTTATAAAATTTGTATAATAAACCTGTTCTCCATAGAGAATCAAAGGCTTGTTGAAAATCGACAAAGCAAATATAAAGCTTTTTCTTATTTTTATGAAGATATTTGTTTATTAATGATTTTAAAATGCATATACTGTCTGATGTTCTATGGTTTTCTCTAAAACCAAATTGTTACATGTTGTATTTGTCTTCTATAAACTTATTAAGTCAGTGATTCAAACAAGCGCTAAAAACTTTGGAGAGACAGCTCATCAAGGAAAGTCCTCTATAATTATTAAGATCATTTGTGTCTCCAGATTTGTGAACAGGAGTTTTTTGGGTAACATCCAGGTTTCAAAATAATATTAAATAATTTTGTTATAAATTTCAGTGTTCGTTGCTTACTGTATATTATAATTTCATTTATGATACTATCTGGTCCATAGCTTCTATTATTTTTTAATATTTTATTACATATTTTACTTCTGTGATTATGAAAGGTTTATCAGTTGATTCTATATAAATCAAGTTTTTTTCTATGTCACTGAATTCTAAATTTATCTGTTTTTTTTTAAACTCTGTATTTATTGTTTTACAATCTCCCTGGTTTTGGAAATGTTTTTTTAATTGATTGATATCATTATAGATTTCATCATTATTTACATTTTCTTCATTATTTGGGCCTTTTTCATATTTTTAAGTATATGCCGGTAATTATTGGACTGGTCATTATATGAAGTGTCCAATTTCTCATACAATTTTCTTTTATATTCAGCCTTTTTAGGAGGATTTACGGTACGTAAATCCTTCTTATGCTGTCGCTTTCTTCAGAAAAATCCCGGGTATGAATATGCACTTCGAGATCAAAAATCAACTTTTTGCGGCCAAATTCATTGCGAATCTCTTCTTTAACATTATTGTAAACAGCATAAGAAATATGACATATAAATGTAAGGTGTAAGCCTAATTAAAATAGAATTGTCGAGGGAATATTTCAGCAGTTGACAGAGTGTCACGTGACAAGTTAATTATAAATAACTTCACATGTTACCGTAGTTGTAGAAATAATAATCAATTACCTGTGACCTGAATATTTGTAATGTTTCTGAATTCAAAAGATGAAAAAAAACTTAAATAACCCAGTACCTGATTAAAAAATTATATGAATAATCAAGGATTCAGAATTCTTTCTTATTTAGTAAGCGTAGTTTGCACAAAGTGCTAATTTGATTAAGAATTGATCCAAAATGATAACTTGTATAGCTCTTGTATCGATACTGAAAAAAATATTAAAATGCAAAAATACCAAAGTTGCAAAAATGAACAGTAAATTTAGTTATGCTGTACACGTGTTTCAAGGAGTAACCTCTCTTCAGCAGCATTAAAATCAAATAATATGGAAAGCCATAATCGAAAAAGTGTAATCAAAGAAGTACTCATTGCCAAAAATATCGAAATGGGAAGCCAAATCCAGTACTAAGGAAATTGGCAATATATATTTTTGTTTTAAGTACCCTCTTAGAGACAAAGGATGGACAATTATTCATGTTTTCATTGGCGAATTAAGAGATGAGTTCAGGGTTGGATACCTCCCCTTTTTATTATTTTAAAATTTCGTGAACCTCACTGAACACCCCTTTTCGAAGGTTGGACCCGCCTGTGTATTTCACTGTCTTTTGACATATTTTTGTTCAAATCAAGGAGTTAAATAGATAATATATAACTCCTTGTTCAAATATAAAGTATTGGTGATACTGACAAGTGATCATGCAGAGATGTATATTGATATACTGCCTTGAAATGATCAATGAAAACCGAAAAAAAAATGTCGGCTCGAATTGAGTATAACTGTAGAATATAGCTGTATACTTATCAATAAGTAATATGCAGAATTTAAATTAACAGTAACTTCGATATTTAGTCATTAGTAAACACTGAATTTTTTCTCTCTTTTTTTTTACAAAAAATACGATACGCATAAATTTGAAGTCTTATTAATGCAACCCAGAGGGGATGTGAAAATTATAGGTTTTTTGCCAATTTTCGACAGTTATGCAAGATGTTCCCTTATTACTTCGGAATCCTAATATGGTCAAGATACAGCATTTACATGTGANGTACTTCTTTTATCCATTTTCAATGATAACATACCAACACATTTTTATGGAATCGTTAGATAAAAAATTGTCATCTATTTATGTCCACGCTTACCTATATTAGCTAAAACAGAACATACATCATTTCTTTACCACTTACATAGCAGTTTAATTGGAAACCATTTATATTCCCCGTATTATCGATGATATTTGTCCATTGCTATAATCAACCAGTTGGACCGACACTAGACACTGAGAAGCTTTCAATGGTAAAGAATATAGCCTTGCAATAAACTAGCGTACTAACTCAGCCACTACCAAGAGATATGCGTCTGTCATACCCATTTGCTTGACGCAAAAATATATGAGGCTTTCAACAATGAGCAAACACTAATACCTAATAGTACATTGGGGACGTACCCTAGCACTAGTTGCATCCACTTGAGCAGAATTCACTTGATGGACATCGAACAAAGCTACGTCCATGTTTGTCTACATCAATGGATGCGGGATCAGACATAAGATATTGGACAAAGTACTCTAATAAACACTGTCATCCATTGCCCGAAAGAGGGACCAAAAGACAATCCGAAGAACACACGACCACGACCACTGGATAGTCATTGAGTTGGTTGTAAGATAACTTGGCAAATAAAATGGGGATATGTGTGCATTATAACTATAGATGGTAAAATAGTTTGATTTTTTAAAGAAAATATGAAAGCCAAAAAGCAAAATTTTGAAAATTTTAACTGAAGAAAACTAGAGAGCATACATCTCAATCAATGGGGATCTTTATAAGAACTCCACACTTCAAGAAAAAATAATGGATATTGTCAACGAGTAAATGTACAGGAGACAAAATTCATACAGATACATGTTAAAATTAACCAAATGCAACAACGCTTTTACTGTTCTTCATCTTCTATACTTGCAACATTTTCTATATAGTCTTCTGTTGCCCAGTAAATAATTTTACGATTATCTTTTTTCGAAATTAACGCGTAAATCCGACTAAACAGTACTTCAGTACTTTGATTTTGCTTTGCCATCTTTTTCATGGTTTTCAAAAGTTGAAAATATCTAATTCTATAGTTATCTATATTAACATCATTCGCGTTTGTTTTAATTTTGTTTCCTATATAATTTATTTGATGTTTAATATCTGTTATAGAGTGGTCCGACCAAGGTTGTTTTATCTTTTTAATTTTTCTTAAGTTTTTTCTTTTAACTTGACACGAGTTATTAGAAATATCTAGTAAAATATTTGCTATATCATTTGTTGCCACATCAACACCCCTTTGATACTCACTGTATGATTCAGTCTCAAAATTTACAATATTATTAATAACAGTTTCGTTTGATAAATAATTTAATAGTTTTGATTTAGATTTTTCTTTATCCCACTTATATTTTATGGTTAAAATATCAAAGGAGAGAATTTCGATTGTCTTTTTATATATATATGATTCAATGAGAAATATTCTTTTTTTAACCGGTGGCCATCTTGGTTAAAGTGCAAACATGACAAACATCTTTTTACAGTGGTCAAGTGTGGATCAGATTGACTAAGAAACCACAATCGAAATCCCTGTTGGTCGCAATCTGAATTACAAACCTTGAAAAAATTACGGGAAAAAAAAGACAATTTTCAACAAAATTGGTTCCGAATGTTCACGCAGTTTCAGAGCTTTCTGTAGGTATATCCCTTTTCCATAATTTTAAATTAATCAATTACATGAATTACTCGAAATTCACTCAATGCCACAATATGATTTCATCACAGTACCATTTCTTCGTAGTAACAAATAAAGGCTTCCATTTCAGCTATTCATAAAAGATATTGATTTTTTCGAACCCATACTCAATGCCCTAACTAATTATAGTGTGATTTTCCTAATGATTACAAATTCGCTGACATAACTTTTCCATGAAAAAAGTCATAAAAACCTACACAGTTTAGGTTTCCTGCTAGATTTTTTCTGCTCTTCGATATGTATTAAGTATATTCAGCTTACAGTATTATTGACTCACAGTTGGACCAACACTTCAGTGATATATAAAACAAAAAATCTTAACTACTGATATGCTAACCCTTAACTGAAATTATACTATGCGTTAACAATGTGGGATACTGAATATTGCAGATATCTATATATTGTAATCGAAGTACGCTGTAATCAAATCATCGAATATATATATTCATTAGTTAGTTTTTTTTATAGTTACCCATTGCATAAATGCCCTTTTTTGTTCTTTCCTTGTACTTTCAGAAATCCTTTAGAAGAACAATCGTGGTGGAATACTGCTTAAAAATGTCGTCTCTAGTCAGGAAGGAAATACGCGGTATAAAAGTATTACATTTAGGATATGCTGATACAATTACAGTCCATGGCAAAAAAAAATTAATTAAAATTATTTTTATATTTAGTACAATGCTTGATTTTGTTATCGGTATAAATTTATGAAAACGTAAGGTTTAGAATACTTATCAATTACAAACTTTGGAAACATATTACATGTAACAAACTGAAGTAGAAACTGTTAACGACCCAGCTGAGTTATAATAATTATTTACAAGCCTATAAAGTATCTTATAAATTGTAAATTTTTGTACAATGCTTTTTTACAGATCGTCCTGGTTATCAGTCCTCTATATCACATCCTTGGCCACGGCTTCGTTTTGTTTTGAGAAACAAAAAGTTATGCAAAGGTCATGTGTTTACTAAAGAGTATCACTTTTTTAACAGTAAATCATTGCCGGCTACGAACTCATTAACTGTCTTTTGAATTGTAACCAGATCATTTAAGGACAAAAATTTTTAAAATAATGACAAATTTAAACCCTTTAAAATGAATAGTAAATACTTGAATGCCTGCGGTTAAGCTTTTATAAATTAGATCGTCTGTCTAATACAAAAAAAACCTTCTTCCAAACAAATATCTATTTCTGATTGATATTTGTAAAATGTGTCATGCAAATTCTAGTAGGTTACATCATTTCTTTTAGTTTTCTGACAATACCTTGAAATGTATGTTAACATAATCGCACTGGTTTACACAAACGCATATTGTGAGATGATGATTATTTGTAGGCTTAAAAGCGAATTTATCAGAGAAATTCAATAAATATATTGACATTTAGTCTCAACTGACCCATACTCCAATTCGTTGTAGCCACATATAAAAACAATTTTGACTGACGATTCTCCCGATTAGCCGAATTACGAGTGTATGTGAAATAATAATTAGTCGATTAACTAAAGTGAAGTGACCCGCCATTACCATCCGCCAATAACCGCTATCCGCCAATACCCCGTCCGCCAATAAGAATTGGTGCGTTCGGTCAAATACTTGGGCATTTTGCATGAACTATACAAAAGCTAAAAAAAATTGAATTAAAGGCCGTTTTCATGGTTGACTTTGGGGTGTCTTCTTCGAGGTCCGCGTTCTACCCGTCATCAATTTCAGCTAAAGATCTTCCCACAATTAAATTATTTGCACAAACATACGAAGCTTATTATTAGATAGTATAATTGAAGGCTACAAAAATATTCTGTCAGCCCAGAATCGTAAACAAATTTAAGCATCTGTGTTGGTCAGATTTGTTTGAAAAAGGAAGTAAACCCGACAATAAGAAAAAATCCTTAGACCCGAATTATAGCAAGATAAACTCACCTATATAAAATATTTTGAGATTATATCACAGAGTGATGTAAAATAATAATAATAAAAAAACTGATATTCTTTATCAATGTGCATTTAAAATATAATATCTCATTACCATTTACAGTAAAAAGAGTGTAATAAGCAGAACATTGCTTTGGAATCTTTTTGGCCACCCAATCTACAGCTCGGTAATCGGTTGCCAGCCCACTGATTGGATGTAATTGATTCTGTTATTTATTATTTTTTCTTTATCAAATACTGCATTTAAAAACTATAAAATACCACTTTATTATCTGCAATAAAATAATTTTTAAAAAATCTGAAAAAGAGGCGTCTCTAGTTTACATTAGATACACGCAATTTTCTTCAAAATTTCGGGTAATTACCTAGAGGTCAAAATTAAGAACGGAAAACCAATGGCAACATATGAGTTTTACAGTGATTATTTTTCGTCGTGGGAAATGACATTTTTTTGAGAAAAAAAGGACAGATAAAGTTGTAAAAGGAGGATATGTTACTAGTGACGCCTATGGAAATTGAATTACACTAGCTTAAAAGTGAACATCTGGACCAGTTTCAAAAAGTGCGGATGGACCCTTGCTGACGTTTCTCCACGTTGGCAATCATATAGCAGGTAGTTGGGTCCAAGGCCTAATGAAAGCCATCTAGCCTAGAACCCCTAGACCAGTACGAACAATTTCCGGTCCAAAAATTCGGACGGTACCCTATGAGAGTATATTGAAAAAATCTGATATGGACTAATTTCAAAAAGTGCGGGTGGACCTTTCCTGACGTTTCTCCACGTTGGCATTGATATAGCAGGTAGTTGAGTCCAAGCCCTAATAGACGCCACCTAGCCTAGAACCCTAGACCCGTACGAAAAAGTTCCGGGTCGAAATTCGGACGGTACCCTATAAGCGTATAGTGAACACCTGGACCAGTTTCAAAAAGTGCGGATGGACCCTTGCTGACGTTTCTCCACGTTGGCAATCATATAGCAGGTAGTTGGGTCCAAGGCCTAATGAACGCCATCTAGCCTAGAACCCCTAGACCCGTACGAAAAATTTCTGGTCCAAAATTCGGATGGTACCATATGAGAGTATATTGAAAAAATCTGATATGGACCAATTTCAAAAAGTGAGGATGGACCTTTGCTGACGTTTCTCCACGTTGGCATTGATATAGCAGGTAGTTGAGTCCAAGGCCTAATAGACGCAACCTAGCCTAGAACCCTAGACCCGTACGAAAAATTTCCGGGCCGAAATTCGGACGGTACCCTATAAGCGTATAGTGAACATCTGGATCAGTTTCAAAAAGTGCGGATGGACCCTTGGTGACGTTTTTCCACGTTGGCAATCATATAGCAGGTAGTTGGGTCCAAGGCCTAATGAACGCCCTCTAGCCTTGAACCCCTAGGTCCGTACAAAAAATTTCCGGTCCAAAATTCGGACGGTACCCTATGAGAGTATATTGAAAAAATCTGATATGGACTAATTTCAAAAAGTGCGGATGGACCTTTCCTGACGTTTCTCCACGTTGGCATTGATATAGCAGGTAGTTGAGTCCAAGGCCTAATAGACACCACCTAGCCTAGAATCCTAGACAAGTACGAAAAATTTCCGGGCCGAAATTCGGACGGTACCCTATAAGCGTATAGTGAACATCTTGACCAGATTCAAAAAGTGCGGATGCACCCTTGCTGACGTTTCTACAAGTTGGCAATCATATAGCAGGTAGTTGGGTCCAAGGCCTAATGAACGCCATATATATATAGCTTATAACCCCTAGACCAGTACGAAAAATTTCCGCTCCAAAATTCGGACGGTACCCTATGAGAGTATATTGAAAAAATCTGATATGGACCAATTTCAAAAAAGTGCGGATGGACCTTTCCTGACGTTTCTCCACGTTCGCATTGATATGGCAGGTAGTTGAGTACAAGCCCTAATAGACACCACCTAGCCTAGAACCCTAGACCCGTACGAAAAATTTCCGCTCCAAAATTCGGACGGTACCCTATGAGAGTATATTGAAAAAATCTGATATGGACCAATTTCAAAAAGTGCGGATGGACCTTTCCTGACGTTTCTCCACGTTGGCATTGATATAGCAGGTAGTTGAGTCCAAGGCCTAATAGACGCCACCTAGCCTAGAACTCCTAGACCCGTACGAAAAATTTCCGGGCCGAAATTCGGACGGTACCCTATAAGCGTATAGTGAACATCTGGACCAGTTTCAAAAAGTGCGGATGGACCCTTGCTGACGTTTCTCCACGTTGGCAATCATATAGCAGGTAGTTGGGTCCAAGGCCTAATGAACGCCATCTAGCCTAGAACCCCTAGACCCGTACGAAAAATTTCCGGTCCAAAATTCGGACGGTACCCTATAAGAGTATATTGAAAAAATCTGATATGGACCAATTTCAAAAAGTGCGGATGGACCCTTCCTGACGTTTCTCCACGTTGGCATTGATATAGCAGGTAGTTGAGTCCAAGCCCTAATAGACGCCACCTAGCCTAGAACCCTAGACCCGTACGAAAAATTTTCGGGTCGAAATTCGGATGGTACCCTATAAGCGTATAGTGAACACCTGGACCAGTTTCAAAAAGTG
>MJUU01040582.1:30996-46535 GCA_002080025.1 Modiolus philippinarum
TGCAGAACTATAGAACAAAAATTTGATATTTTATCTGTTTCCACACAATATCTCCAATCACGTACATTACACATCAAAATGAGACTTAAAATAAACATGACTTATGGTCAGAGGAGGGTCCCTATCGATTTTGAGAATTATGCGACAAAGGTCAAGGTCACAATTTCTAAATATAGAACAAAATTAAATATTTCATTAAAATCGGGAAATAAAGCCTAAAATCATTTGTTTGGCATTATTTGATAACAAAAACAGCCAAAAAAGACTTATTGTTCATACAAAACTCTTTAAATGAAGTTTTTTCTAATACTTAATATGGCCTTACATGCTTTTATGCTCTGTTATTAACAGTCAGGGGCATCACCAAAAACAGTTATAAATTTTATAACCATTTTCAATTATTTTCATTTTCAATAAGTAATGGAAAATGGTTATTTTTGAATTTCCTTTGATCTTTAAATCCTGATTGTGGCCATAATAAATTTTTCTCATTTGTGTTGGTATTTTTCTTTGATAAATTAACATTTCCTTTATAATTTGAAACTATAATATCTGATATGCACCATCAGGAACATGGTAGGCATGTTGGTCAAAGTCAAGCCCCCAAGGGACTTTAAATGACAATTAAATGTTCATTATCTAATGTAAGCAGTTCATTGGTAATTGAGATGTTTTACTTCATCAATATCTTTAGAAATTTACACAAACCATATGATTTTGTTGTTCAAGTTTCTTGAATCAAAGCTTGATGAAAATTTGACATGTTGCAGAAGAAATAACCAAGTTTAGTTATTTCTGCAATTTTCCTTAAGGGAGATAATTCAAAAATCGAAATAAGTAACCAATAAAGGTTATTAAATTTATAACTGTTTTTGATGATGCCCCTGACTGATTAACATGAACATTTTGTATGTCTAGTTTGAATAAGATTTGTCCTAGATGGTCTGAATGACAGTTTAAACTTAAGTTGTACACATACATTTGTAGTTTTTATAACCAATTTTTGAGTAAATAATATCAACTTTTAAGAATATTTCAGAAATATTTCGGAAAACAATTAAATTTTCTAAAATATTTTAATAATTACAAAATGTAATAGATACATCAATGTACATATGTACAAAGTAAGTACAATGTAAACATCATTCATCTCTTTCACACTTAAACATGTTCATGATCAACTGATTCAAATCACATATCCAAACATATGTCATGTACAAATTTGTGAGTTATAAATATATGTGTAAGGTTTGTACATCATGTACATCCACATTTGAGACAGTATCCCTTTTTATGTCTCTGGTGGTTGAATATAGGTTTCTTGATTCATACTTATTCTTGAAACCAATGCACCATAATAATCAATAACATAATCTGATCCATCAGACGGAACTACAACTTGTGCTGCTATTAAAATAATGTCTACAAGTTGTCCCAAGAAAAAGAATCCAAGAGTAGAGAACTTGAGTAGCCCGATAGCTGGGTATCCTAGGTAAAATCTGTCTATTCCAAACATTCCTAGGAAAACTGATAACAACAAAGCTGTCTCAAATGAATATCCATTTGTCCATCTGCAGGAAATATTCTTTGAAAATCCTACTTCTGTTCCATTGAAAGTCGCTTCTTTTCCACCAAATTTAGAAGACTTGCATGTAATATTTTCTGCTGGCATGCAATCAACTGCCACTGTTTTAGTCTGATGGTCACAACCTATCTCACTTTGTGAGTCTGTGTCAATTACTGGATCTTTGCAAGTATATTGGCCAATTTGTAGATCCTCACACCTTTCAGACAAATACTCTATGGCCAACACTTCTCTGCTCAAAATCAGAACCATATACGATAACAACTGCATTAAAAATACATTTTTTATGTATCTAAGTACTCGTTTTAAGTATTTCATCTTTCTTAATTGACAGTCATCCTTGAAAACACATTTTTGGCATACAATAGTAGAATAGGCTGAATCTCCCTTTTGTTGACATTTATCCGGAAGTTGAGAAAAGTTGTCTGTCCTTAGAAAATATATCAGTACGCAATATAGTTCTTTTATATAGACATCGTTTTTAACAGTTTAAAAAAACTTTTGTCCAAAATATATTTTTCATAAAAGTGTATATATATAGTGATACCAAAATCTTAATATAATCTGCTGAGTTAGTTGTGTTAAAGTTTCGACTTTTTAATTTCATCGGAATTCATTACGCGGGTGTTGTTAGTCCCCGTTTTTCAACGTGTGAGGATGTTCTCAAATTCAAGTGAAGATGATTCGTCTTGCAGTGACTCTGAAGTAGAAGAGCTGGCAAGCAAGGCCTGCAATAAAATCAGGAAAATGATTCATAAAGCAAGAAGTTCGAAAAAATGTAGTGAAACACAAAATAAACCACCGAAACGATATGATACTTTAACAGAAAACGGACTTGGATTTGTAATAGATAAAAACCCTTTAACAATTGCGTCAAACGACAATGAATCAAAGATATCATTACAAGATCACAACAAGAACGAATCCAAAAAAGATAAATCTCTTAAGGCAACAAAAAGGCTTACAAAAAAGGAAAAGGAAAAAAAGTAAGCAGGGTCATAACGGTATCAAGTTAAATCGGCACCGGCAAATAGGTACCGGGTTGTTTCTTGCCTATTACCTGTTCGCTCCGGGTTATTTCGCGCCGGGTTGTTTCGCGCCGAAAAGCGAGTCGTTTCGCTCCGATGATTAAAGGTAATTGCGTAATTGGCTATTGATGGATATTAAATTAACATTATTTTGTCGGGTTTATTTTTAAATTTAATTAATAAAAATAGAACGATGATTTCAAACCATACATTCTTATCAAATAATTAATGAAGTAAATAAATAGTTTAAGACGCAATCATTAATTTATAAAAAAGTTTTATAACTAAGTATAATGATTTATCATTCTTTGACCTATCAAAATGAAATTAAATAATTAATCAGTGTATTTTTACATTAAAATTAAATTAAAAATTTAAAGACCCCAGCGCTTGCATACATGTACTCCTTGAGAAACTATTATATAAAAACATTTTACACTTTTGGGAAATTCTTTAATCTTGCGAGTGGGAGAGAGGGTAAATGATGGTTGTGTGTTGTAGTGCAATTCTTAGTCTAAATTGTTTTGTGTAATAAATTTAAAAACCTATTTGTGTAACTTTATCTCTTAATTAATCCAGATTCAGAATATAACAAAGTGAAAAAGGCTAAAAACATATGAAAAATGTACTGTGAAAAAACAAAATGGCATCTTGTTAACAATCTCGGACTTTACTGTCAATTAAGGAGTACAATCCAATTTGACAAAAACTCATTTTATTATGCAAGTCAATGGCACACGTGTTTTTCTCCATTCTGCTTAGTTCTTGGTCTCTGTCTCACTACACATATCACCAATGGTGTCTAATAAAGTAAAAATCATACCGCCGATGCATCTCTGAATATGTACTTCCTTACCAATTTTATTCTCGGTGTTTTGATATTCTTTGTGTTTCCGCAGTGTTAGAAAAATGTAACAGAAAAAAAGTCAAATGCAACCAAAAACCATAAAAATAACATTTGCCCATTTTCGGTACTCCCAAAACAAGTTCTGATAAAATACATAAAGGAAACAGTTATAGAAAACAATTTATAAAAATGGAGCGAAACGACCCAGGGCAAATGGGAATCTGCGCGAATGCACGCGGGGTGAAAGGGAACAGGAGCGAAACAACCCAGGGTGCGAATGGGATTCGGCGCGAAATGACCCAGATTCCGGCAAATATAGAGAATTCGCCTTGGCAAATATGGTGATTTCAGCACCTGTCAATTTGTTCTGTATGAGAAATAAAATATGTTTTTAACAAGTTTTTAATTCAATAATTAACATTATTTGATCCTAATTAAAAATGCGATTTTACTAATTATGATTTTGATTGAAAAACAAACATAATGTTTGTTAAGAATAATAAGTATAAAACAACATGTGCCAGTTAGTAACTATAATCATGTAAGCAAATCAATTGGCCTGATTGAAAAACAAACATATGTAGAACAATTTATAAAAGATCATAAACATGATAAAAGTGCTTAGAAGTTAAAGAAACTTTCAAGCTGGCTTATTCTTGTCATTTTGAAATTAATAAATAAATCTGTGCACGTATGAAGACTTATTTCATGGAAGTGATCAAATTAAAGAAAATAAAATTACATAAGACAAAATTTCTATCAATACATGTTAAAAATACATAAAGCAATGTGAACAATGCTTTTATTGTTCTAGAGTTTCAAAACCAATAAGTTCAAAGGAAATAATCAACGCTCATTCTGGGTTCTTTGCTGAATGTAGGAAAAAAAGTAACAGAAAAAAAATGTCTTGGATAAAAAGCCATAGGAACTACGAAAAAGTCACGGATAAAAAGCCATACAGTTGTACTAGGAAAAAAAAGTCACAGGAAAAAAGTCCCAATGTACTAGTATATTTCCATAGTTGCTGGTGATTTCAGAAAATAGGTCATAATTTATCTATTTTGCGTGATTTTATTGGAAAGAAGGTAACATTTTTTCAGTTTCTGAAGAAGTTAGAGTGCTAGTTAATTTTATTGACGCCATGCATTTTCGTAATGTTAACATTTCAAGCCATTTATGGTCACCAGTTTGTCTAAGGGAAATCTTTATCAGTCAGGGGACAGACTGGTACAAGTCTGCAAAGTTTTAGACTTGTTTCAGTCTTATAATTTTCTTAGTTTTGTATGCATAGACCTGTTGAAGTCTAAAATTTTTAGACCTGATGAAGTCTAATGCTTATTTCCTGTTGCACAGGTGTTCCAAATTTTATGGATAATTAGACTTGCATAAGTCTAAAATTTGCTAAATTGACCATTTTAATGAGCCAAGCGTCAGTATTTAGAGGTGGGGCATCCAGACCTAATTGGAATTACATGGAAGTTTAATTTTCTATTTTTATCAGAAAATTATAGGTTACTGGGACAAAATTAGGACAGCAGGTGTACAATCAATTTAAGATTGTTATCAAATGTAACAAAATTATCAATATCAACCAACTGCTTTTGCAGATTGGTATAGCTTTTTGTTTTAAATCACAAGGCACTAGTCATGATTCTTTTTCAATGATATACAATATGAAAGATAATTGCAAATAACCATTAAGAACAAAAAACATAAAATGGTAATTTCTCTTAGACTTGTACAAGTCTGATCAATTTTAGACTCATTCAAGTCAAAATTGCTCAACAATACCTATAATTCCAGACTTGAAAAGGTCTAAAATAATAAGACTTACTCAAGTCTGTCCCCTGACTGTTTATTGATGTTTATTCAAGCATTTCCAAAGTGTCAAAGTATTAGTAAAGTGGTACAAAAACAATGGAAGTAGCAGTAAATGAGAGGAAGAATTTTTATTATTTTAGGAGGTATAAGCTGATGTCATTTACTTTGAAACCATACTCTTAGTGTCACAAAAATATTGTTTTCATTTTTTAAATGGCACGAACGGTTTTCTTCTGCCAATAATTTATGAATCCATCTTTATCTTCTTTCCACTGACACTTTATCAAATCACTTGTACTACGGAAACAGAAAAACTGAAAAGAGTTCAGAAGGACTCAAACCATCAGTTTGTTAAAAATGTCAGTGAAATACCATCAACTGCATCAAGAGGTATGAAACAAACAAACTTGTAAGGGCAGAGATAGAAAATGTCAAGGCATGCTGCAAAAATGGGCTCTAGACAATTGAATAATAAAAAAAAAAAGTATAATAAAACTACTGATAAAAACAAAATAGAATACAAATACAAGCCAGATACAAAAATGTATGCCAACTGTAAAGAAAAGGCACATTTACAATGTAGGGAAATACAATAAAAACTGGGTGCCAAATTTACCAGGTGCCAATTTCAACAGGTGCCAAAATAACCAAAGCAGGTGCCGATTTCACTAGGTGCCGATTTTACCAGGTGCCGATTTAACTAGTATTCGGTCATAACTAATCAGGTCGCGGTCGGTATCGAGTTGTTCCGTACCCAAACCAGTCCGTCCCCAAGTAGTTCCGGCCACAGTCGTTCTGTCCCCAGTAGTTCCGACCCCAAAGTCGATCTGTCCCCGATATATTTTTCCCAATATGAGGGTATGAATGCCCTTTATCGTTAACTGTTTTTAAAAATGCTTCTTTTGAGTCTAGTGTTACACGTAAAATGTGTAAAAAAATTACCATTAATCGTCATAAATATATTAGTATATACATTAGTCATAAGGATACACCCATTTCTACCCTCCATTATTGCTTGGTTTAAAATGAAGGAATATGGAGTAAACACAATCGAGACAAAATCTCCACAAATACATGGTAAAACTAAGCAATGGAACAACACTTTTATTGCTGTTCTTCATCTTGAAGTAACTATGAGGCCTTCAACAATGGACTTTATACATACTTCATAGTAAGTTCAAGACGGCTCCTAGCACCGGTTTGAGCGGAATCGAGCAACCCTACACATCCATGTACATTTAACTTTACCCATGGATGCAAGATAGTTAACAAACATAAATTTATAGAACTGTAGCCTTGCACCAAAGACTGGTACTTCTGATACTGCATCAGCTCCAGTTAGCAGTACGGGTACCTACTTTGCGGGTAGATTAAGGCAATCTGAACATAGTAAAAATTTTCGTCACACTTTTCTCAGCTACTGCTTGGCCGATTTATTTGAGATTTGGTATTTGACTTAAAATATAGGGGGAATTTGTCGTCTGCCATTTTGGTCACCTTATCATACTTATGATATCAACTTCCTGTTCGGCGGGACATAACCATTTTTCCCTTTTTAACATGTTTAATGTGTAAAATAATACGAGTGGGGGTATACCTAGCACAACACAGGTTTAAGGTTAGATATACATGTACAATGTAAGTTGTTAGGAAGTAGAATAATGTCTTTTTTTTTTAAAAGAATTACATTAAAATTGACTTCTCAGCATAAATTGGGCAATTGTGTAACAGGCTATTGAAATTTTGATTCCAGTTCCAATGTTGGTAAATTTCCTGAAAATTTCAAAGACCAATAGTTTTTGAAATTTTTGCATCCAATTCTAAATTTTTGCAATAATTGTTTGCAATAATTGTTTTGTTGAACACTTCAGAATTAAAAAACATGGTTCCAACTTTGGTAAATTTCCTGAAACTCTCCAAGACAAGCAATTTTTTAGTTCGCCTCAACGAAGTTGAGGGGGACTATTGAGTACCCCCGGCGTCCCTGTCCACGTCTTCGTCCGCGTCTGCATTTGGGAATATATCTTAGTAACTATGCAGTGTAGGGTCATCAAACTTTGCATGCAGGTGCATCTTGGGTTAACTCACAGCCTCCAAGAAAANAATTAAATTTTTGAAATTCGCCCCTTTTGGGCCCCATTTATCTCCTGAACGGTACATGCCACGTGAAATCCGTTGGGCATACTCCAGATTGGAAATTTTCTAAGGAGTTTACTGAAAGAAACCCCATCAAAATCTGATAAATAATGAAGATTCTACAGTCAAATATGTGAAAACACCGAATTTAACCCCTTTTGGCCCCTTTTTCTTAAACGGGTGGGGCCACAAACCAGAAATTAAAACCCGGGATTGCCATTATGCCAAGAAACCACATACTGAAATTTGAAGATGATCCGTCCACTAGAAACAAAGTTATGCTGGCCACAGACGCCGATGCCGACGACTGCGCCATACCATAATACGACCGCAAAATTTTTGTGGTCGTATAAAAATCTCATTGGCACAAGCATGCCCTCTGTGCTTTCTGTGCCAAAACATGACCAAAAATTGACGAATATTTGTCGATTTTCGTCAAATTTAGAAGAAGCATGACATTTGTGACGTCACAATCAGGATTTGATGACGTTACTACACCAATTTTCTTGAATTTTGATTTAAGCAGTATATCAACTGTGATTTACAAAGTAAAGTTAAAAGGAAAACTCAATTTGAAAATACAGCTAGATCTGGGGGCCAAATATGCCTCTTATCGTACATACTTCTTTACCATATATCCATGGTAAAATGTGACATTAAATATTTTAATTCCTAATCAAGTCATATTAGAAAAGTAACAGCTATTCCTAAAATTATTTCTAAATTACTGTATAAACTATACATGTCAGGCTCTTGTCAGCAATGCAAATTTAATGAAAATGGACCAAGAAATGAATTTTTCTTTTGATCAGATTAAATTTTTTTTCGCATGTACAAGATGTATAAAAATAACAATGTCTTACCAACTACAGGTTAATTCAACAAGCCTACACAACCATTTGAACCTATGCGGTTCCAGGTAAAATTTAACCTCCAAAAAAAGTGGCGAATAAAGAGACCCCAAAATATTTAGGACAGAAATGTCCCACTATGAATAAATGCCTATGCTAATATTAATGTCTTCAACTAAGACTTTAATAAAAAAAATTTTACACCAAAAATATTAAGAAATTAATTTCCTGTCCCAATCCCCCCCCCCCCCGAAAGAAAAATATATCAGAAATTGGTCAATTGATAAAAAGAGTTTGACATGTTGTTTCTTACCGTAATTTTGGATGTAATTTTATGGTTTGTAGTTTTTGAACTAACAGTATTACGATTTAAACACAAACAGAAAATTTTGGTATCAAAATTTACCATATATCCATAGTAAATATGACATTAAATATTTTAATTCCTAATCAAGTCATATTAGAAAAGTAACAGCTATTCCTAAAATTATTTCTAAATTACTGTATAAACTATACATGTCAGGCTCTTTTCACCAATGCAAATTTAATGAAAATCGACCAAGAAATGAATTCTATAAAATTTTTCAAACAGACTCCTTTTTTAACATAAAATGCACAGGAAAATTTCACTTGTTGCAATACTTTTGGCATGTCACTTTAGGTACACAGGGAAAAAAGACATTATCCCTGGCTTGCATTGAATGACGGCTTTTGTTTGGATGATAGCCTGTTGGTACAAAACTGGTGCACCCGTCTTGTTGTTAAGAACGTTGCTAGCATCACACATTCTGTGAGGTTAGTAGGTAAAATCTGGCGCCAAAAACTAATTACTACACCAAAATCAAATTGCCTATAAACAGAAAAGTCTGAGGTTGGTACCTAAGCAGGGTTTTAGCTAGGATTTTGAGACCATTAATCACTTTTGCATATCAAATTTCGTGGGCCAATGTGTACTATGAAGAGAATAATTTTATGTTCTATAATATTCTGTATTCTGCTTGTATGTATAAGGCAATGCAAATCACTGTACAAAATTTTAATTGCTCTTATTGGGCAAAAATATTGCCTCTGGGCTGTGCTGTGAATTCATGACAAACACAAATACATGTGTATGTAATACATAACTTTGGAGTTATTTGTTTCTCGTCATGGAGGCTTGTTAAGGGGAGTCCCAATATTCCATATCCCTGCTAGTTTGGACTAAAATATCCCTTTGAAAATCAAAAATATCCCAATTGCCATAGTCAAATTTCCCATATCGATGTCATTTTTGTTTCAAATATCCCATATAAACAATAAATAACTAAATACCAAAGTTACTGTGAATTTATTTTCTGCATATGCGCATTTCGACAACTTATGTCTCTTCAGTGCAGATAAAATCTAAACATTTGGAAGACCATAAACTCAAAGATGTTCAAAAACTGATAGAGATATGGAGGATATGGAGTAAATGCACATGAGACAAAGTCTATATACTTATACATGGTAGAACTCACTTTAGGAACAATGCTAGTATATTGTTCTTTTTCATCTTGAAGTCACCATGAGGCCTTCAACAATGAGCTTTGCTCATAGTAAGATGGCCCCTAGCATCGCTTTAAGTAGAATTCTTTGCTAAATGTTGAACAACGCTACATCCATGTCTTTTCTTGTCATGGATACGGAATTGTTAACAAACAAACATAAATTAAATTGGCAAAGTGCTCTTACAATTACTGTTATCCATTGCCGACAAAAGCACTAGTGTCTTTAGCTAGTGGGCAATAAAAACATATAGACAAACACAGGGCACTCATCAAGGTGACTACATTTAAGAAAACTTGGCATTATAAAATAGCGAGATGTGGTCAATAATAATAAATGCCAAAATTTGAAAGTATGATAGTATATTCAATATGAAAAATTCTCTCACGAACAAGTACACCATAACTGAAATATATAGAGAGCATACATCTCTCGCACAGGGAATATTTTTACAGGACTCCACACTGCAGGAGAGACAAACTCCAGTCTTAAATAAACATAGGAAGGATATGGAGTAAATGCACATGAAACAAAATCTCTACAAATACATGGAAGAACCAAGCAAAGGTACAACACTTTGACTGTTGGTGTGTGTTCTTCATCTTAAAGTCACCATGAGGCCTTCAACATTGAGCTTTGCTCATACCTCATGCTGTAAAGACGGCCCTGGACGTTTGATTCGTAGCCAGCCTTGCTACTGATGCATGAGCGAAAGAAATATTCTGTTAGCTCAGCTATATATCTACTACCTAAATACAACTCAGGTATGCACCTCCAAAACACTTCAATTTCGAAAAATCTTGTATCTTTTAACATGTTAATGGACTATTTTTTTTTTAATAAATGATTTAAATTTTTCATGTAAACTCTAAATGTTTATGATCTTGTTTATCTACATTTGATACGAGGATGAATGCAATAGATTGCATCTCCTAGAGAACAGTCCCTTGGTGTCTCTTGTAGATACACAACCCCATGACAGTTATCATCCCTTCACTTTTCTAAAGAAAATGCGGGGATATTGTTTTGGTCCCATCCATCCGTATGTCTGTCCGTCCGTCAGTCCATTAGATGAAGCTTGTTAGTGGCACTCCTCCTACATTTTTGGATTTAGTGTTTTAATTTTGTTATAGAATTGTTGCATATATGCTGCAGATGTGCAATAAGCTTTCGGATTTTCAATATTGGTCTTGGTACAAACAAGAGGCCCCATATGTCTATTATATATATAAGAGCTTGTCAGTGGAACTCCTCCTACATATTTGGATTTAGTGTTTTAATTTTGTTATAGAATTGTTGCATATATGTTACAGATGTGCAATAAGCTTTCAGATTTTTGATATTGGTCTTGGTGCAAACAAGAGACCCCAAGATGTCAATTTTGGCACATGTGAGCTTGTTAGTGGAACTCCTCCTTCATTTTTTGATTTAGTGATTTAATTTTGTTATAGAATTGTAGCATTTAATTTGCAGATGTGCAATAAGCTTTCGGAATTTTGATTCCAGTTCCAACTTTGGTAAATTTCCTGAAAATGTCAATGATCTCATTTTTTTGGAAGTGCTTGGAAAAAAATAAAGTTCTGAATACTTAGAATTCTGAAATGTGAGTCTAAATTTGGTAAATATCCTGAAAGTCTCAAAGATCACTTATTTTCTTAAATTCTACCTAGCAACTATACTTTTAGAATTTGTTTCAACTAGGACAAACATTTTCACCAATTGGATTTCAAATATATTTGATTCCAGTTTTGGTAAATTTCCTGAAAGTCTCAAAGACCACTTATTTTTTGGAATTCTACCTAGCAACCATGCTTTAATAATTTGTTTGAATTAGGAGAAACATTTTCTCCAACTGGTTTTTCCAAATTATTGGATTCTAAATTTGGATTTCCTGAAAGGCTCAAAGACCTCTAATTTTTGGGAATTCTTCCCAGCAACCATATATCCTTGTATTCTTTTTTAGTAAAAATAGTGATTATCCATAATTAAAATTCCAAATTGTTCAAGAAATTACCCCCAGGGTCTATAACAACTGTTCTCTGTGTTTAACAGGAAGTGCGGGGATGGCCATCATTTCTGATGGCACCACTTCTAGTTGAAATTGATTCAGCAGTGTTGTTTAACATATATGTACATGTATGGTATGACCGTACGCGTACGGTCTGGCTATTTCAAAGTCTTGCGTGTTTGTCGATATAATAAATTATATACCGTATAAAACTTATGTTCAGAAACAACAAAAAATATTTCCTAAAAATCGTTTCTTAAAGAAAATAAGAAAAAATAAGAATTTACCGTAATTATGTTGTGGAATTGCCTTTATAAAATTGACTTATAAATTCAACGTTATTTCAGGTAAAATATTTAAAAAAAACAAGTGTTTTGTAAATAATAAATAGAATGTTAATTGGAATAGAATTTATGGTATTCTTGTCCGACAATCCTGAGAAAAAATCATTGAATACAACCTCTAACAATAATATATTTCCCAATTTCCCCCAAAAATGGTGCAAATCACAAAATCTCGTAAAGGGGCAACTGAATATGCAAGGTTTGAATATGCGTATGGTCTGTAACATATATATAATATACTTTAAGTCTCGGTATATACATATATAATCCCAGAGAGGCTGTCTTGAGTTACGCGGTTCCACTGCTAGACCAGGTCAGGGACTGTACATTACAATGTAGTAATGTATAGTCCCTGACCAGGTCGATCAATATACATTTTTGATAAATGATGGTAATAATAACATAGCTAATTGTTGTTATAATGCACATTAATTCTTTATGCAATCTGCTTGAGTTTGCTCAAGCTAGTATACTGGTAGCTCCTAATATCGTGGTAAGTAGCTACGTGGAAACAATGACGTCACAATTAAAAATTTAGTTGAAATGAACGTGAATACCACGATATTATGAGAACCTATTATATGTTTGTTTGTATGCATGTGTCAAGGAGGTGCATACCTGAGTTGTATTCAGGTAGTAGATATGTAGCCAGTAAATATCGACTGAGCTAACAGAATATTTCTTTAGCTCATTTGGTAGCGAGGCTGGCTACGGGGCAAAAGGTCCAGGGTTCAATCCTCGGAGGAGGAGGCACTGGTAGAAAACAATACTGATTTTCAGTAAAGAATATGCTCTCCGGTTACACTTTTTTTTAATACTTATACTAATATTTTATTGGATAAGGCATAGTCAAGTACAAGCACAAACAATATTGCGTAATCCAATACAGAACAAACATAAATAAACATAGAGATAACACACAGAAAGAAAAAAATATACATATATATATATGTATATATATATTCGCTATTGAAAAAATATTAGGTTTTAATAACAGTAATAATAATAAAAATGTCAGTATGTTAAACATTGTATATGTTTAAATATTTATTGGGATTAAATACTTTTAAAGATTGAATCCCTAAGGTTTAGAGATTCATTTATGTATGAACAGATGTTGTTTAAATCTTGGGATGAGCTGGGGTTAAGGAGTTGATAGGTTGTCACATCTGCTGTTTCATTTAATTTATAAAACAGTGTAAAGAATTTATCTCTCACTGAGTTATATAAGGGGCATTCTATTAGGAAATGTTGTTCATCCTCTACCTTATCTTTACATGATTTGCAGAACCTTTCATCTGCTGGTATTATTGGTTTACTATATCTGCCTGTTTAAATGCAAAGGCTATGTGCACTTAATCTGATTTTTGTTAAAAGGGAACGCTTATATTTACTTATATTAAATGTTATGTATTTTTGTAGTTCTACATTTTTTAGGACTTTACTGTAGAACCTCAATTTTCCAGAATCGCTATTTCTTATATGATTTAACTGATTCATAAGTTTATCAGAATAAAACTTGTTTATTTTTTTGCTCAGTTGCACAGGAGGAAGATCTAAAGTGTCTTCGGTAAGTTAAATATTGTTTGAAGTTGTTTCACGGATTTACCCCATGAGGGACAATTTTGAATGTGTAACTGTTTATCTTCTTCAAATGCTGATCTATGTAGATCATCAATACATATAATCATTGGACTGTACTATCTTACATAACCTTTTTATGATATTTAAACATAAGTTTGAAGGCCTTAAAACATAGTGGAACAAGTTCTAATTCAGAATGAATGGCTAGGTTGGAGGTCTTGTTGTGTATGCCAAGTATTTGTTTCATTATCATATTTTGTGTTTTTTCAAAAATAAAATTGTGTACATTATCTACATTAATTTTATGGTCTGCTATCCATATCTCAGAGCCATAGGTTAGAATGGGAGTTATCATAGTGTTGTATAATTTCAGCCATTTTTGCACAGATGAGTTATCAGATGCTGGTATGTTAGATTTTAAGCTGAAAAATGCCTTTCTTGCCTTTTGTGAAAAGATTTCTGCAGCGTAATTAAATTTTCCGTTACAAGTAATAGTTAGAAACAGATATTTATATTCTTTTGCCAATTCTAAATTATTATTATGAAATGAAAACACATTTGTCTTTTTATCAATTTTATCTTTTCTAGTTTTGGAGAGGATCATATCAGTTACCTACGTTTATACCTGTAGCCATTCTGATTGTATCACCCTGAAGCACTTCTGTGCAACCTGAGGTGTAGCCGAAGGCTGTACAGTGGTGCCGAAGGGTGGTACATTCTTAATGCCTACAGGTAGAAACGTAGGTAACAGATTTATCCCCTGCCCTGCCTTTTATTGCACCGAAACAGAATATCAGTGGAAATAAATCTGTACGAAATTTCAACCACATCTGTGTTGCGCAATAAAACAAGTATGATAAATATGCAGAAAATGCCCCACTTTCCATGTCGAGGATGGTACCTTAGGTATCAACCTCAGACTTTGCTGTTTTTAGGCGATTTGATTTTGGTTTAGTGATTTCCGAAGGTTATAAAGTTTTTGGTCCCAAATTTTACTTACTAACGTCATAGAATAAGTGACATTAGCACAAAGGAATTCCATAGCACTGACACTAGCAACGTTCTTAACAACGAGACGGGTGCATTGGTTTTGTACCAACAGGCTTTCATCCAATCAAAAGCTGGCCTGGCACTCATCACAAGCCGGGATAATAACATTTGTTTTCTTTATATTTATGTCAAGTTTCCTTTCTCCACAATACTTATCCAAGGAATTTATACAATTTTGTAGTCCATCTGGAGATTCTGAAATGATTACTAAGTCATCAGCATACAGTAGATGATTAAATGTATGAATGCCTAAAGTTACAGGTTTAGATAATACAGGTTTTTGTCTCGCCCAAGACGAAAGTTGCGGAAAGCGAGACATAGGTGTGCAAAGTATGACGACAGCGGCGGAGACAACGACGGCGTTAACTTTTACTAAATACAGGATATTTTGAAACCCTTTGATGTAGGAACATAATATTTGGTCCAGTGGTAGTACTAATCAAGTGCTGATAGACATAACGTCATGTGACCTTGACCTCAATGGACCGATTCAGAAATGCAACGGCATTATGGGATTGCGATTGTTCTGGACGTTTTTTATTGGTCAAAATGTATTTTACGAGGACGCTGAGCTTGTGCAACGTCATTTACGAGGACAGAAGTTGAATTTCTGAATCGGTCCATTACACGGTCTAGTTGCCACGTTAAGTTCCATTTCTCAATAACTAGAAGTGGTAGGTTGATAATAAATGGTATGTAGGTTGTTCTTTGGTAGTACATGTCAGTCTGGCAGGTGACTTTTGTCCTTGACCTCAATT
>MJUU01040583.1:3060-16787 GCA_002080025.1 Modiolus philippinarum
TATATATATATATATATATATAAACAACATAAAACAAAGCAAAAAACACCCAAAATCCCTGTTGTGCTAGATCTAAACAGATACACACAATGTGGTTAATTTATAAACTTTCAGTATGAACAATGTGAATAGCACTAGTATAAATAC
The DNA here is from genome assembly GCA_002080025.1 of Modiolus philippinarum. Lineage (NCBI taxonomy): Eukaryota > Metazoa > Mollusca > Bivalvia > Mytilida > Modiolidae > Modiolus > Modiolus philippinarum. The sequence continues at coordinate 3,208 of MJUU01040583.1, forward strand.
TGTTTATATTTCAACTCTATCCGAGTCTTTCTCAAAACAACAAAATATATAATAAAACAATAAACTATTTACAAAAAACTACACTACAAAACTTAATCAAATAGGTAAACTACATTTCGGAGACTGAAGGCGTGACCTCAATTATAGTGATGTGAAAAAAATATTTGCTGGTATTTGTACATAACATTTACTGCAATATTTTCTTAATTTTTTAACGTTGGTATTATATGCATTTATTGTTTTATTATATATTTTGTTGTTTTGAGAAAGACTCGGATAGAGTTAAAATATAAACAGTATTTATACTAGTGCTATTCACATTGTTCATACTGAAAGTTTATATATATATATATATAAACAGGGATTTTGGGTGTTTTTTGCTTTGTTTTATGTTGTTTATATATATATATATATATACACCTGTCGGCTGTCCCTGTTTGACAGCTAAACTGATGTGAGAAAATCAGCTCACAATTACTAAAACAGGCTAACAGCAAACACCTACAATGGCCAGGAACTACAATCACAGGCAACAATTTACAAGCAAACTGCACCAGAAAAACAATAATGAAAACAAGAGACAAACATAAATAACGAAAGGAACTCGGGATAGCCGGACTTGGTACCGGCACTAGCAAAAGCCAGTGGTAGGGTTAAACCGGTTTATGGGTACCCAAACCTCCCCTTTATCCCGTTTCCCTATAGTATCATACACATGCGAATACAACCCTAATAAAAAATTGGCCTAATAAAAAAAATCTAAAGATCCTCACTAAACCATGAAATTGAGATCACAGACATAATTCATTTTGCAACCTGTGATGAACTACAAAAGACCATCCCACAAACCAAATATGATTGACCTGCCACTATAAAATACCGACAAAACTTAACATAGTCATCAGACCGTGAACTTGAATTAGGGTCAAAAAAGCAACATGACAAACTGTTCTTACAAATACCAACATAAATACAGAATATCTTTGACGTCTTACTTGAAATTGTTATTGAGAAACAGACGTAATTATAAAAACTTTATTTTGGCATTGGATTAAAATATAGGTCAAGTCATATAATGTTGTGTCAGCAAGATAGGAATCGAATTAAACTACACATATACCAAATATTATGCTCCTACATCAAAGGGTTCTATACAAAACCTTGCTTTTACACCGCTGTCACACTGTGCACGCTATTTTTCTCTTTCTATACGTTTCTTTCTTTGGCATTAATGCAGTTCTTTCCAACTTGATGGCATTACTATTTTTCTTCCTGGATTCATTGACATCATTGTATTTTATATTGGCTTGATTTATACCACTGTACCTCTTTAGGTCTAAATTGTTCTTACTGTTTTTTTATCTTTTTTTACTTGATTGGCATCGCTGTAATTCTTTCTGACTTGATAGGCATTACTGTACTTCATCTTGACTGGTAGTACTGTACTTCTTTCTGCCTTGACAAGTCTAACTGTGCTTTATTGTCTGACTTGATTGCCATCGCTGTACCTCTTCCTGACTGAATTCCCATTACTGTACTTCTTTACAACTTTATTGCCATTACTGTTTCTCTTTCTAACCTGACTGATAGTACTGACCTTCTACTGATTTGATTGGCAATACTGTACTTCTTTCCGGCTTGACCGGCATTACTGTACTTCTCTACGACTTTATTTGCATCACGGAATTTTTTTCCAGTTTTATTATATATATTATATATATATGTATTATATAGATTAATATACAGAGGAAGAAGTGATTAAAATGAGATTCTGATCGACAATATATTTATCCAGTTTGAAGGACTTGTTTTTCAACAGACTATCGGGATTTCAATTGGCACAAACTGTGCACCCCTCCTAGTCGATCAGTTTCCCCCTTCTTATGAAGCTGAATTCATCGAAGGGCTTTTTTAAAATTAGGATAAAAACTAGAAAAATCCTTCAATTTTGGATTTTCTTATAAAGATGATATTTTGTCACTAAACAATCCTCGCGTTGGTAATTATCTTCATCTGATCTTTCCAAAAAGAGCTCAAAATTATGGATACTACAGACACTTCCACATCGGCCTCATTCCCTGATCTTTATCTTGCAATTGACAACAGAGGTAGACTTCAAACTAATCTGTATGACAAACGCGATAACTTCACTTTTCCAATGGTCAACTTTCCTTTTCTTTGTAACATAACAACGCCGGCATATGGAGTTTACATCTCCCAGCTCATTTGCTTCTCAATGGCCTGTGGCCGATACAGTGACTTCCTTGATAGAGCCCAGTTGCTAACAAATAGGCTACTTAAACAAGGGTATGTTACCCAAAACTTGATGTCATCCTTCTAAAAGTTCTACTTTCGACATCACAATCTTAAAGACCGCTATGAGGTATCCGTTTCCCAGATAAAAACAGCTCTTTCCCTTTAAAAGCTCAATTGTTGTTTCCTCTACCGGATTTGACCTTACTTTTGGATTTAACATGTTCAACACGGCTGGTGTCTTATAAGAAGCAGGAGATACTTACTCTTCCGGAGCACCTGATCTCACCCATGGTTTTTTATTGGGTCTGTGTTGTTCATCTTTGTATGTGTGTGTGTGTCTTCATTTTTCTTTTCTGTGCCGTACTCATGTTTGTTGCCTTGTTTTTTCGATGTTGCCGTTGTCCTTAGGTTGTTCGTTTTTACATTGACGGTTCGGTTATCACTTACTTTATTGGCATTGCTGTATTTATTTATGACTTGATCGATAGCACTGTATTTGTTTCTACCTTTACTGACATAAGGGTGCTTTTGTTCGACTTGATTGGCATTACTGTACTTCTTTCTGACTTGATTTGCATAACTGTATGTATTTCTGACTTGACTTGCGTTACTGTACTTCATCTTGACTTGATTAGTAATATTGTTTTTCATCCAGACGTATTAATATTTCTATGCATTTTCTGACTTGCTTGGCATCAAGGTCTTTCTTCCTGACTTGATTGGCAGTGCTGTACGTCATTCTGACTTAATAGGCATTACTGTTCTTCTTTCCAACTTGATTGGCATTAGTGTACTTCTTTCTGACCTGAGTGTCATTGCTGTACTTTTTCTTTCCTTGATTCGTCCCACTGTTTTTCTTCCTGTCATCATTCGTCATACTGTGCTCTTTCTGACTTTGGCATCAACATTTTTCTTCCTAACTGCATTGGGATTACTTGAATTCTTTCTGATTTGATTGGCATTACTATACTTCTTGCCGACTTGACTGGAATTATCGAACTTCTTTCCGATTTGATTGGCATTACTGTACTTCTTCTGGGCTTCACTGACATCACTACACAACTTCTTAATTTCACTTACTAGATAATTTCTTTCTGACTTCACTGACATCACTACACCACTTCCTAATTTCAATTAGATAAATTCGCTCTGACTTCACTGACATCACTACACCACTTCCTAATTTCACTTCGATAAATTCGTTCTGACTTCACTAACATAACTACACCTTTTCTTGACTTCATGACATCACTATATCTATTCCTGACTCCACTCACATCGTTATGCCTCTTTTGACTTTAGTGTCCTTGATTACATTGTAAGCTAAGAAATGAAGGGATATGGAGAAAATGCACATGAGACAAGTTTCTACAAATACGTAGCAAAACAAAGCAAAGAGGCAACGCTTTTATTGTTGTTCTTCATCTAAGAGTACCTTGTAGTATTTTCAAGACGGCCCCTAGCACCATTTTTAGCGGAATTCATTGGTAATTGTCAAGCAAAGCTACACCTGTACTCTTTATTATTATTGGGTTTTTAGCTAACATAAATTTAATTGGTCACCGCCATCCGTTGCCCGACAAAAAGACTACTAGAGGACAATAACAACACTTGCACAACCACAGGGCACTCATCGAGTCGAAAGTAAATTAACTTGGCATATTACATCATGAATTGTGGGCGCAATAAATAGGTTTTCAGAATAACAGTTTACCCTGAAAGCATATGAAATTAATGCACATTAGGCAAAATCTCTATATGCTAGAACCAACAATGGAACAACAGTTTTATTGTTGTTCTTCATCTTAAATGGTCTTTAAAATGAATTTTGCTCATACCTCATATTACACTCCAGAACTTCAACACACTTGATTTAAAATTTCGTATGATTTGAAAAATCTGCACCCTTATAAATAAAGTTGCGAACAATGTTTTGCATGTATTGTTATCTAGCTGAAAAGTTTACCAAGAAAGAAGAATTAAAGCTTGTTCAATATCAACATGCAGTCTCATCTCTTAACACAAGACTAGAGATATTCGGAAACTTACATTTATACGAATGGCATAATACATACCAATATTTTGAACATTGTGTTTATGATTTTATTAATTTAATTGTTTTAAGGTAGATAGACACTAATATTCATATCCATGAGATTTTGTTATAAGTCGGCCCAATTGATGTACCAATCTCACCCAATTAAAAGTATGCACCGACAAGTTTTTTGTTTTTTGTTTTTGTTTTTTTGTTTTTTTTGCTCCGGCCCAAAAATCTAACCTATCCCGTATCCGACTTATTATTTTTTAATTTTGCGATCGAACTGCGTAGCAGAACAGTGTCCATCGACCTGACTTGTATTAATGGCAAGAGAAGGTCCATTACTTACTTATCATTAAGTATTAACTTGGATACATCGGTAAACGAATACCGAAGCAAGAACGAGGAAAGTGGAAATTCTAAAATCATAAATCCAAAATCACGCCAATTCACAGCAACACGAATTGAGACAGCATGACAAAGACAAAACAAATAAACAAAAAAGAGAAAGAACGTCACAAATCTAAATCACTAGTAGTGTGAACCCCCATAAAAACTGAGGTATCATCAGGTGCTCCGGAAGGGTAAGCATGATCTGCTCCACGCGTAGCACCCGTCACACTGTCAGTGAAAAATCCGGTTTTGTCACAGTCTGTGTTAGTCAGTCCGGTAACAAACCCTAAGACTCTAATTGCTATTTTAAAATTTGCGAAATGTGCACCGGGAATCACGTAGATTCGACTAAACTAATTATGCTCCAATTTGACCGATACTCGACTTTTAGAACTTCTTTATTGCTTAACAATTTTGCCCAGAACTACAAATAATCTTAATGCATATTCTGGGTCCAGCTTACTTCAATACATTTTTGATAGAATGGAGGAATGATTTACCTGTGAATGAAATTTTTGGCTTATTTGAATATGTGTTTAAATATATCGAATCTACTAAAAGATTCACATAGTAAACATTTTGGATTCCATTATTTCTTGTCCAAAAAAAAAAACATTATCTTTATCGTTTTTTTTTCGATGGTATACACTATATTACACGGGCTAGCAGCATGCCAAATAACACAAGATAATAGTTGGTGTATTACACATTTCAACTTAAATCCATACTTTTTGAACATAGATTGATACACTTGGTACATTTCTGATATAGAACTTGCATTTTTGCCTACCAACAATGAGTTTTGAAAATGTTCCTGGTATTTTTTACTTTTAATCTATTTGAATATTAATTGTTATCTACGGTATGCAATCTTTAAAACTGAAGGGGAGACATGTAAAGGGGTTTAGCCATAATTTTTGTAGACTTTGTTCATGGCTACAATATTTCTACTCCGTATGTGTCGGAGTGGGAATCACATACATTATGCAATACAATTTAATAACAAATAACTAAATACCGAAGTTCCTGTGAATTTATTTTCTGCATATGCGCATTTCGACGACTTATGTCTCTATAGTGCAGATAAAATCTACACGTTTGGAAGACCAAAAACTCAAAGATGTTTAAAACTGATAGAGAACAAACAGCCAATATGATCTAAATGTAAGCCAAAATCAGCTAAGGACAGAGCTTTGCATGAGGGAGATACTCCTTAGTTTCAACAAAATTTACAAAAATTTAGATATTGTAAGTTTCCAAAAATAATCGGCTTTCGGGTCAGCACCGAAGNTACCCTCGGGAACTTACAGTCCACCAGCAGTGGCATCTACCCAGTGGTAACAAATAACTAAATACCGAAGTTACTGTGAATTTATTTTCTGCATATGCGCATTTCGACAACTTATTTCTCTTCAGTGCAGATAAAATCTAAATCAAAGTAAGGCTGTGGAGTTATTTCTCATACACAAATTATGGTAGAACCAAGCAAAGTAACATGTGTTACAACGTTGCTTTTGTATTTCTTCATAATTTTATATAAGTCTGTTATTTTAGGACAAACTTTCGATGCAACTCGAGTTCTTTTGTTACCAAGCAACCTCATTGTATAAACTTTTACTATTATTTTTTCAAAACGATATATTGTCAATCTAAACAAGGTCAAGCATTGTTTGAAAGGTTTTTATTCCATCTGAATGATTTTTTTGGTTTAACTGTTTTACTTTTTTGTAAATTTCTAAATAAAAGCTTTTAGTGTTTGAATTGCTTTTTGGTGTTCATTAAGCTATTAATGTATATTCCTAATTCCAATCAGTTGACAAATGATCACAATATAACCCGTTTTGTAAAATCCGGTCAACAACTCGGCCCTTATATAACTGATACTAAATAACCTGTATGAAAATCAGAAAAGGAACTAAACACAACACGTTTTTCTATCTTGAAGTTTTTGTCATGTCTTTGGATTTTGATTTTTGTGATCATCTCTTCCTTCGATTTTTCGGTATTCTACCGACGTTGTTTCAAAGTTGATTAATATGATCCACTACGGACACTCTCCTCTTAGTGTTTGTATGCATATTGTATTTCAATCACATGTAAAACTTGTTATAAAGCTGGATAAAATCTGGTCAATAATGGTCACTCCTTTTCCAACAGTAGATGCATTCAAATCCAATTAGGTGACATAGTTTTCAATTGGACAAAACAAGTCTCGTCTACCACTGACACCTAATTGTTTATGACAGCAGGCATCCATTACTTCAGGATTGTAGTCCGGTGCTCAGACAAAACATCTTTAACTGTTTTCACACTGGGTTCCAAAACAAGACATCAGCGGCAACACCTTGTTTTTGTCTTGAAAGAATGTCAAAATTTGACCTTACAGGATAACAACCAAAGTGCAAATATGTCGAATTTTCACCAAAAGCTGATTTTTGGCACAAAAATTGCAAAATTTTGAAACACCTTAATCTGTCTGTTGTCTGACAAGAAATGAATTTACAGCTGTTTGTATTTGAAAGGACTTCTCATTTGCATTTTTAGCTCACATGGCTAATGCCAGGGTGAGCTTTTGCCATCACTTTGCATCCGTCGTTGGTCCGTCGTCTGGCGTTAACTTTTCATTCAAAGATCTTTTCCTCCGAAACTACATGGTCAATTTGAACCAACCTTGGCCACAATAGTCCTTTGGCGGTCTCTTACATAAAGGTGTTTTTTTAAGTCCGCGCGATATCCAAGGTGGATACCTGGAAAAACACAAACTCAGCCAATAGCAACAAGAGGTCTTACGGAAATCTAGAACTTTCATTGTCATAAAACAAGCAGACAAGGTTGGGGCTGTGGTTGCCCGGACAATAATCGAAAATGTAAAAGAGAGGATATCTCAATCTTTAAGACGCTCCCCGCTGACAACACGAGAAAACAAACATCATTATTCGATTCGTCATCTCCCAGTCTATTGACACTGAAACCATACTTTTAGAAGCAAGCTGTTTTACTGCTATAGATCCAAGAACATCTCGTTTTTTTATGCTTCCAAACATCAATAAAGTGTCTTACCGCAGAAAGGCCCATTGTCACCGCCTATTCGTGTCAGACGGAGAAAATGTCTAGCTTTTCGTATGAAATTTTCATGCCTGTAGTGGAAAATTTATCTTCTTAAAGTAAAAATACTAACAATGCACTCTACCTAAACTCATATTTGATATGGATATAACCACTCTGTACACAGAATTCGACGCAATTTCAGTTGTCAAGCACTTTTGCAATAGAAAACCGAATCCTCATGCGTCTAGATACATCATTCTCAGAATAACAGAAATATTTCTTTCTCTCCATTCTTTACAATTTGCTGAATCATTTTATCCGTAAGGTTGTGATAGGAATAAAATGGGTTGAAGTTTGTGTTGCATGTTGCGTCTTATTATATTTCCGAGATTTTAGACTTCATAATGTAAACAGTTTTACATTAACAAATTCAAATTCAAATACAATTTTGCCAGTTAAGACACCCATTCCTGAAGAGTACAATTTAAAGATATAACACAAACTAATAACAATTATATAAAAAATATATCTCCAAACACAAGCATTCAGATTTTATTGATTATAAAATCAGTGTTTATTGTGACCTCCTACAGTAAACGTTCATGCACATACGTTGTTAAGTATAATGGTATAATTTGTATCATAACAAAATGAAAAAAATAAAGAAAACTGTCAACCATGAAGCTAACAAATAGTTATATTCTGTTGATCTTATTTACTTCAGCTGGTCAAGGAAAATGTTTCCTTTTGCATTTGTTTACATTAAGTTTATAATAAACATCGGAAGGATATTGAATAAATACACATGACACAAAGTCTCTACAAATGCATGAAAACAACAAACAATGGAACAACACTTTTTTGTTGTTCTGAATCTTGAAGTCGCATGAGGCCTTCAACAATAAGCTTTGCTCATACCTCATAGTCAGTTCAAGATTACCCTAGCACCGGTTTGAGTGGAGGTCCCTGTTAGATGTCGAGCAAGGCTACATCCATGCTAGTACACTAATAAATACCGGAATTGTCAACAAACATTAAATAAACTGGCAAAGTCTTCTTACAACTGCTGTCATCCATTGCCCGACAAAAAGACTCAAAGAAGACAATAACAACAATTACATTTTGTCAAAACATATAAAAATACATGTCATGTTTCATGGTGACATTTGTAATCCGTTTATTTACTGAAAATAATATATACCGGTTAATAGTCATAAAAGTTTATATTTTGTACACTAAAAGGTTTTTGTTGCAGTATTTTGTTTTAGTTATTTTCATACTTGTTTGCAAAGCATTGAATGATTGGTATGTATATCTTGTTTAATATATGATTGTTTTGTATGATTATCCTTTCGGAATACCTAATGAGTCTCCTGTTGTTTATAGAGTATGAACGTCTGAATTTTGAATAATTCGGTATCCTCAGGTTTTATCCATTTTTTGCACAAAGATCATATGTTCTTGGTCATAGGTCACTTAAAAATCCATAAGATAGACAGTGTATAAAATTTTATCAACTTCCAATTATATTTTCATATATTTTAAGGTATATACTCTAGAGAGAACTGTCCTCCGCCAAAATTTTGACGTTTTTGTCTCAAAAATTCTTGCATGGATGTTCAACATTTTTTGCTGAAGTTGTTCCATTAGCAGTACTCTTCAAAACAAAAGTTAAGCATTTTTTTCATTGTTTGATTTGTGTCTAACGTCATTGTTTTTGTGTCTTACGTAATTCCTTTCTCTGTTTTCGTTTCGGCCCTGTCTTTGAACAACGATTTTTGTAAATTTCACTCCTTTGTTCCTTCGGTATTCTACTGCCGTTGTTTAATTCTGATTACAAAATTTCTGACACTCGTACTCCATTAAGCAGGAGTTCAAACTTGTAATTTTGGTTTATGTGTTGTATTTTTAACCATACAATTATATTTGAGTAGTGCCTTCGTAGATGATGCTCAGGTACAGATTGTCAATGTAATTGCTTTCCTGCTAAAGATACATCCTTATAATTGTTTCTTTACTAAAGAGATAAAAAAAAAACAATCTTTTCATCATTTCAAATGGACGTGCTTAACCTAATGTCACTCCCGGTTATCATGGGAGTTCACTCTATGAGTGTTAGGTCTTAATATCGTTTTTTTTTTATTTCTATGCCTTGTGGCTGTTTCACGTCCTTGTTCTGTCTTTTGTTTCTTTGTTTCCGTTTTTGTCATGTCTTCGAATTTTGATATTTGTGATCATTACTTCCCTTTTTCTTTCGGTATTCCACTGACTTTGTCTCAAATGGTTATCATCGTATTGTTTGAGGGGAAGAATAGTAAAGCATACCATTGAATTTAATTGCTTTGTGTGAGGGATAGATTATGGCATTTAACAAACTACATAATTAAGATGGCAGTGTAACAGTTACTATATTAATAGTTAGAGCAGATCGAAGCACCTGACAATACCTACAGCAAGGTTTCACATTGACAGTGGTTTATTGTTTTTATATTAGAATTTCCCCATGTCCCACTTTTTGCATCAGTATTCGTTTGCCGATGTGTTCAAATCAAATGCAGGTCTTAAGTTTTAAAAGCTTTTTCAAGTTGTCGTATCGTCCCAGGTCTTAGAATTTTTTTAACATAAAAAGTGATATTTCAACAAACGAGTGTTTAACGATACTAAGGAATTTGTACCTTCACTATATCACGGAATATATGTCATCGACTTTTTATAGTTAGGATTTATTAAAACAAACATCTCATCTGATAAGCTTCTTCTAGGAACTAATTCGACAAAACGAAAAGACTATGTGAACAAATAAAGGGATATGGAGTAAATGTACATACGACAAAATCCCTATAAAACATGGAAAGATTAAGCAGAGCGAAAGCTTTCATTGTTGTTCTTCATCTTGAAGTCAAAATAAGGCCTTCAACAAAAAAAAATAGTTTAACCCCGCCGCAGCAGGTTTGCGCCTGTCCCAAGCCAGGAAATTTATTAAGCCAGTGTGTGTCTTGTCTGTTTTCCTCTTAGAAAAAAAGAAGGGAAACGGGGAATGTGTCAAAGAGACATCGACCCAAAGGGAAGTTATGACAACTCAAAGCCACCATAAGATCTTCAATGAACGATTGGGAACCCCATACCCAACGGCAGCTCGTAGTCGGTCCCTAAATAAAGAGTAACCAAATTCAGCGAAATAAACATCATCCTAGACTCCTATAGACATAAAGAAAACTAACTAGAAATCAGACAAGACAAACAAAGGTTTTATAAATTTCCAGACTTAGGACAGGGGCAAACCTGCTGCGGTGGGGTTAAACTAGTTTTATTGGGCCTAAACCTTCCCCCTTTAGCCAACGTGATAAATAAATAAAAAAAAAACAATCGTTACACTAGTAAAATTCAGTTGGCAACAGGATCGGGTCAGTTGTGAAAAATGAAACTGAAAGAACTAAATATACGGACATAAACATGAAATGACAAGAGACTACTAATAGTTAACTTGATGCTACCTCTAGAATCATTACCAACTGAGAAATTAAGTTGTGTACCCTCAGTATACATATTCCACCAAGATCCCTTCCTGTGATGAGTTTAGCATAATGATTTCATGCACATACAGGAATACATAACCCGTGTCCATGCGATTCAGATTTCATAAATTTAGGATCTGTTTAGTTAAAATGGAAAGACCCTATCAAAAAATCAATCTTAATACTAAAGAAGGTAATACGTAATGACTTGACGACAATACCGTAATTATAAGCCTTATGAATTAGACGATTTAAAGGTTCTGTAAGTTTGTTAGGCGAGTTTAAGTATTTTTTTACACTCATATAAAACATAAACGTAAAATAAAGGATGTGAAATACCAGCCTTGATTAGATGTTTACAGGTTGCATTGTATTTATGAACTAAATCTTTATAAAGATGATAACATTTAGTAAAGATTTTAACTATTTTATGATAACGAAAACCCTTATGTAATAGTTTTTTTCAGTTATGAAAAGATTCCGTTCATTAAAATCGCAAACGTTATTACATACTCGAGCAAATCGAACAAGTTGAGACATTTAAACACCATATGCTGGCGCTAATGGAACATCGCCATCCAGAAATGGATAATTAACCATGAGAAAAGAAAAATCGTCCCTTTTATCATAAATTATAGTATCTAATTCACCATTCGTTCTATCAAAGTTGATGTCTAAAAACGGACAACGATGATTATTAGAATTGGCTTTATTCAAAGTAAGTTCTTTAGGGTAGATGTCATTATAATACGTATTGAAATCGTAATTTCTCAAAGTTAAGATATCATCCAGATATTGCAAAGTGTTGTTAAACTTTTCAATTAAATGCTGTTTAGTTGGGTCTTGCTAATGTTGGTCATATACTGAGATTCGTAGCAGTTTAAAAAGAGATCCGGTATAAGTGGTGCACAATTTGTACCCATAGGAATTCCTATGACCTAGCGATAAATAGAGTACCGAAACGAATGAATGCATTGTATTAGTTTACTTTATATCTAAAGGAGTCTAGGATGGTGTTTATTTCGCGGAACTTGATAACTCTTTATTTAATTGGCCGGCTCCGACCTACCGTTGGGTGTGGGGTTTCCTCGGCGTTTATTGAAGATCATATTGTGGCTTTGAGTTTTTATTACCTCCTTTTGGGTCGTTGTCTGTTTGATACATTCCCTGTTTTCCCTCTGTTTTTACTCTTTCCTCATCGTATGTTCAAGACTGCCAAAAGACTTTGGTTCATGGATGCGGTATCGTACATACAGGTTGAACATGTTTTTGTCACTGAATATATTATAAAAGAAATGATGAAAATGAGATTTGAATGAAAAATGAAATGAACAAACACGTACAGACTACTCAAAAGAGAAAAAGCACAAAAACGAAATTAGAGGAATACATTTACTGCAATATAAAAAGACAGTCATCCAAAATGAGTGCTAACATGGTACACCCCTGGAAAGGAGGACCAGCAAAACTGTCGCTTTTAGTTCAAATAAGGTTGGAAGGAATATTTTTTTTAGCTTTGTAATGCTTTTTCTACTGGGAAACCTGATATAATTTCAGTAATTTTTATTAGATTTTATTCGCTCTTAAATGTTCTCATACTTCAAGAAGATGTGTAACAAAAAATGCTGTGCGATATATTGTTTTGGAAAAAAAAGTTTTGTATGTGCAGTGTTTCAATCTGGCTATATCGACGACCATAATTACAAATATTTTTGATATAGTAATCAAAATTTTATTTGATTGGTAACAATTAAATATACATAGGGTCACTGATTTTTTTAAAAGTTAATCGATTTTAATATTATTAATTAATGACATTAGTTAGAGCCTGTGCAGAGCAATATTAAGTTTCACTTTTGTAGGAATCACGCAAACGAAATAAAAATATCAAAGGTAGATATGATAGATATATTCTAAGACAAAGACAGAGAAAGAAATATACTTTAATTTACATACATAGTGAGGGTAAGACACTAACAAGTTCAACCTCTCTGTATACTACCATTGCAAATTATAACCTCATGCCTCATAATATAAGTCGCTTGAATTAAAGACCCTTTTAACCTTAAGTATCTGTATGGGTTATTTATAATAATGGGAAAATGATAGTTTTCAATATCCCGGGAATCATTCACAAATGCAGACTTGCTTCGAACTAAGATGAAAAGATCGTCAAATTATTTGACATTTTCCCGGATTGAATCACTCACAGTGTGACGGGTGCTGTTAACAGAGCAGGACATGCTTACCCTTCCGGAGCACCTGATGTCACTCTCAGTTTCACTGGAGTTCACACTGTGAGTGCCTTTGTTCTGAATGTTGTGGTTTCT
>MJUU01040583.1:16867-28984 GCA_002080025.1 Modiolus philippinarum
TCCTTCGGTATTCTACTGCCGTTGTTCCATTGAAAATGAATGATCCGTTTATATTGTCTTAGTGAATTGGGAATTGAAAAATAGGAAGTGTGCAGCCTGTCGGCATCGACAACGTATAAGGGAGAGGAGTAAGACAATATTTCAATTGCATACTCTACTGAACAGATAAAAGAAAACACCAGATTTTCTGTTCCTGCAGATGCGTATTTCGACAACTTACTGTGAAAGTACTATTGTTCGTGGGGTTCCAATTTTCGTGGATTTCGTGGTTCGCTAAAACCACGAAATTAAGTTCCCAACTAAATGACTTTTTTGCCTGGAGCTTAATGCCTACAATTCAAAACCACGAATTTAAGTGCCCATGAAATAGTAATATTTATCAAAACCACGAAAATTGATGCCCACGAATAAAAGTACTTCCAAGGTATGTCTCTTCAGTGAAATCCATACGTGTAGAAGCTGATAGAGACCAACTACCTAAAAGGATCTTAATAGATACACCAAAGTCATTTAACGAAATATCAATGCTTCAGGAAGATACTCCTTAGTTTGAACAAAATAAGCTGAAAATATGAAAAGAAAGGAAATGGGGTGAATGTCAAGGAAACACCATCCCAAATCCAGGTTAAATCGACCCAAATCAAAGTATCTAGGGGTAACCGTACGGTATTAAACACGGTGAGGAACCTCACACCATATAGCAAGCCCTAAAAAGCCCCAAAAGGGTAAGAAAAGTGAATAAATCAATGGAAACAAACTACATCCAAAAACCTGAATATCAAGAAACTAAAATTTCATAAGAAGACAAGGACAAGCCAAAGACCAACATACTCCTGACTTGGGACAGGCGCATAAATTGCGTTTGGGTTAAGCTCGTTTCCTTGGATCCAACACCCACCCACCCTCCCCCCTTATGTGTGGTGAATAGCTAAAAAATAAATACATAAAGAAGACTCAAAGCAAAAATCAAACTATAAAAAGTCCAACTTATCAAGACGAGTACCTTACAATGAACTACATGAAATATGAAGATGTTCACATGAAACCCTTTTTGGACAAGACGGGGTATGTCGATATGATACGTTGATCTGCACTGAACAGACATAGGTTGTCGAAATGTATACATCTACTGTCAATAGAGAAATGATATGGCCGAAGTAAAAAGTCAATTCAGATAGTTAAGATGAAACGAATTAAATCTAAATGTAGCCAAATAAAATAACGTTTCAGTATTTCCATTTTACAGATTTATATTTTGAAATGGTAAGTACTCATTAAAAGATATAGTAGCCTATCAAGAATGATCATCACCATAACATCATTGAAAGATATGACGTGTCAGTGTCCCAAATGAAACCGGACATATTCAGCTAGATTCACGTCTTCCCGGATTTGACTATACTGATTTTACTTTTTCCTGGATTTACTCGATTACTCGATTACTGGATTTACTCGATTACAGTGTGACGGGTGCTGTTAACAGAGCAGGACATACTTACCCTTCCGGAGCACCTGATGTCACTCTCAATTTAAAGGGAGGTCACACTGTGAGCGCCTTGGTTTTGATGATGTGTCTTTTATTATCGTGCTTTGTAACTGTCTAGCTACGTTGTATCCTGCCTTCTCGTTTTTTGCCATGTCTTTGTTATCAATTGTTATACTAAAAAAAAAAACAGATTACACTGTCCGCGTACCAGGGCTTCGCCAGTTTGAATCGTACTTCTGGACAGAACAACACACATCAACAACCGGTTAAGACTCGTTTGTAGCGTTGTCCTACACTACATAGAGTAATGAATTCATCTGACACCGGAGCTCTGGGACGTCTTGAAATGGCTAAGAGTTATGAGCAAATCTCACTGTCGAAGCCCTAACAAGGACTTCAAAATAAAGAACAACAATAAAACGGTTGTTGCATCGCTCGGTTCTAATATGTTTTTTGTATAGATTTTTGCTCATGTGCATATATTCTATATTATGTCCCTTTTAAAAGACCTTCTTAGGCACTTTTAGTTCAATAATTTCCAAACTTGTTCAAAAAGATCCTGAGATAATTTCTTCCAACAATGTATCCACCAGGTCTGCACCTTATCTTAAATGGAATGTAAAAAAATGGATAACAGGAAACACCTACAATGGCTTAAAATTATAATTACATGCCATAATCTGCTATGGAACTACACATTAAGAACCCGAATAAGGCAAAAAGACAAACGTAGACAACGATAGGAACTCGGGACAGTCGGAATTGGTACCGACACTAGCAAAAGCCAGCGGCAGGGGTTACCCAGCACGGAAAATTGTTAAAGGTCACAATAATCCTTACACTAGTAGAGATGTAATGATCTTATTTGGCCATTTTAATCTTATCACGGTCTTAACAGTCTTAACAAAATTTTGTTAAGACTGAGTAAAATTTTAAGTTGGTTTTCAAAATAAACTGATTTCAAGGAGGATCAAGACGTGTTATGATATTTTAAGATCAAATAACACCCACTTGTTATTTATGTTCAGGAACACTCAAGACGAGATAAGTTTGTTCCGATCAAACAGGATCTCGAAGTACTAGTCCGTCAAAAAATCAGACAAAGTACATTTGTACGGTGGCAAAACATGCATACTTTTGATGTTTGATTTTTATAAAACTAACAAAGAAAACGTCATCTTGATAGATAAAAAATTGTGTTATTTTGCCTTTTGAAGTTATCAGGGTCCAAATTTAGATTTCCCGCCATTTTTTTCTCTATATAACCAGTCAAAAATTATCTCGAGACCAAATACATGTTCGAATGTAAAAACTTTTTGTGGCATGTTTTTATGACCAATTGAATACAACTAAGCCAAAAAATACAGAATCTAAATTTTTGATGTGCCGCCCACTGCCTGATTCTTTGCTTGATTACTACTTAAGGATTCACAATAAGACAGATATATTACATATTAATATTAAAGACGGAAAAATGTTGCTTCAGATCGAAATGTTTTTTCTCGAAATTAAAATGATACAATATTGTCTTCTAAATATTTTAGTGAAATAAAATATTAATTTGAAAGAAAAAAGGAACAAAACATTTTTTTATCCAGACAAGAAACGATCAATACATGGTTCACACTTTTTTAATTGTTCAACATTGTGTATTGGAATATAAATTTGACACGTGTCAGGCCGCAAATCTCGTCCAAAGTAAAAAGGAGAAGTGAAGAAATATCAAATTTAAATCAGTCAACAATGAAAATATATTGAGTAAATGCCAATGCACTTGTTTGTGGTCGTGTAAAAACATTCAGCGAACAAATTGCAAACATACTACATATAAGAAAATTCGAAATCTTTGAATTTTAATTTGCGTCATATGTTTGAAAAAAAAATATCTGGAAATTCTACAACTAACAAATTAAAGTGGAAATTACCTTATTAATGAGTACATGCTTATTGTTGATATGTTTTAACAAGTCTTTCACATATTGAGTAGGTTAACAAATTTCACTATGCAGTTATCTTACTAAGGTCCTCTGTCAATGATCATAAGATGTAAATCATTGTAATGCCTATGAACGAGTTTATTAAAGTATAAAGAGAAAAAAGAGAAGGAGAAATAAAACAGAGAAACAGCAGGTGTTTATTCTCTCATAACGAAGAATGCATAATGAGAAACAGAAGGTATGCTTGTGTGAGTGTATGTGTGGGTACGGGGATGATACAAACTACACAAAAATGATTCTCTGATATGCATCCATATATGATGTAAATCAACCTTTTAATTGTTTTTGTGTCGTTCATATGTAAAATATATTTAAAAAAGGGTTCTTATCATTTATCGAAGACGAAAAGATAAGAGGAAACACTTTCAATAGCCGAAAATCTCAGTCAGGTGCCACAATTCAACATTTTCTGTTTTTCGATCATTTTGTCAGTCGAGAACAACAATTCTGCCAGAAAAAAAAATATATCTTTATGATTGTCATAGTAAATAACAAAATACCGAAGGTACTGCTAATTTAGTTTCGGCACAGGACAGAGTTTTCAGAGAAGGAGATACTCTTAACTTTGAACAAAATTCTTGCTGAATTTAGATATTGCAAGTTTCCTAATCAAATCGGTTTTCGGACCAGTACCGAAGTAGTGGCTACTTAGTTAGTTACCCTCGGGACTAACAGTCTACCAGCAGACTCAGCGGCACAGTAGTAATAAATAACAAAAATATCGGAGTTACTGTTAATTTAATATCTGTATATGCGCATTTCGACAACTTATGTCTCTTCAGTGCAAACCAAATCAAAGCATTTGAAAATCCATATACCGAAATATTTGTAAAAGCTGTTAGAAAACAAATTACCAATAGAATCTAAATCGTAAAGCCAAACTCAGGTAAGGACAGAGCTATGTGAGGGGGAGATACTCCTCAATTTTGAACAAAATTGTGTTAAATTTATATATTGCAAGTTTCCTAATAAAATCGGTTTTCAGACAAGTACCGAAGTAGTGGCTACAGGGTTGGTATTACCCCCGGGGACTAACGGTCCATCAACAAAGGCATCGGCCCATGGTAATAAATAACAAAATACCGAAGTTATTGATAATTTGGTTGCTTCATATTCGCATTTCAACAACTGGTGTCTCTTCAGTGCAGATGAGAACAAAGTATTTGGAAATCCATATACCGAAATATTAGCTGATAGAGAAGAAATTAAAAAATAGGATCTGAAACATAAATCCAACCTCAGCTAAGGACTGGGCTATGTAAGAGGGATATACTCCTTATTTTTAACAAAATTTAGCTAAATTTAGATATTGCAAGTTTCCAAATAAAAATAAATGTTTAAACACAAAGTCAAAGTTTTTAAGTTAAATATGTTAAGATTTATATCTATTACATCGACATTTGTCTTTTTTTCAAAATCATATAAAATATTACCCGGTGTAAGAAAAGTAATATTTGTCTTTCTTATTACACTATCTAATTACTCTTTCCAGTTTGATTAATTTGTTTTTTCTTACTTAAAGAATATGTCCGCGTCAATTTCCCATGTCGTAAATTATAAAAAATATTACACTTTAAACTTCATATAATTTTGAAAAGCAAGTACTAGCCTTTGAATTTCATTTTTTACTACATGGAATTTGTTTTCTCGCAGATTGTACTTTGAGTTTTCTACTTTTTCTTACAATAACCAAAAAAGAAAGGAGGAAAATACTGTTTATGACAACAGCAATGATTCGAGGCTTCAAATGCTTTTTTAAATTATATATTGATAATGTAATAGATACTGTAATTTTCAGCCGTTTGGAATAACAAGAGCGGAATATTTGAGAGCTGATAGTGTAAAGATAATATAAATTACCTGAAATCAACACTAAAGCAGCTAAGAACAGAGTTTTGCATGAGAGAGATTAAATACTATTTAGTGTCTCACTTTATTTTTGATACTTCATAAAAACAAGAACTGATCACTCCTTTCACAACGATAGTAAGAACTAACTAAGTAACTCAAATGTTTTGAAACGCTTCAAATAGCTTAACTTTATGAATAATTTACAGCAATACAATTACAATCCGATATAAAAATAGTAATGTTTTCTATACTGTAATTTATTCCCTTAGTCCCTCGTATATGAGAAATGATTAGAAACACAAAAAGTCTGTATGACATTACTGTAAAGTTTCCCAAAAATTAAGGAATTTTGAAAGAGAATCACATCAAATTTGATTGGAGATGATAAATTGGAGTACTTCCTCAAAGGAAGTTTTGAATTCCTTTGGATAGCTGAACCCGGAAAAAGTATAAACAATACCCAAATCCGTTTAGAAAACATATAAAGCCTTCTTTAAGACGGTCTAAAGTAGTAGCACATTGTTGAAAAAAAAATTATATTCTTCTTTGATGGTAAAAACAATTTTATCAGCCCCTCAAACTTTAGTACTATTGCCATTTATATTATTTATAATGTAAATGTATCTTTGAATTTTTAATGGAATAAATTATTTGTTTAGATGTTGTGTTCTCGAGACATATTAATTCTTCTCTTGTGACGGTTAAATTCCCTAAAAAATCACTAATGACATAATATTTCCTGAGACTTGTAAGTTCATGCTACGGTAATATCCATATTCTCCTAAACTAAAGTGCAGTTTGATATCTTATTTCATTAAAATTATATATTTCCAGATCTGGTGAAATTTTCCGTATACGACATAACATGGACAAGACATCTTTGTTTCCAATCTTCATTTTTATTGTATGTGATTTATTCCTGTTCGGTTCAGCAGAAGAACCATGTGAAATGAATGAAATTGTGATTAATTGCACAAAGCGTTCCTTAGACAGAGTTCCACAGTTTTCTAACCTAAATACTTATTTCGTATTCCAGCTGTAAGTTACCCGTTACACAATTTTAATATGTCAATTATTAACTATAGTATTTATTTCCACCTGATTTGCCTTTTGTCTTATGGATTATGGTTCTTCACAACTCTGTTCCGTAATTTTGTTATTATCCCCATATTCAATGAAAGAAAGTCTCCACAAAACATGGTGAAAACCAGTACTGGAACAAACTCTATTTACTGTTATCGTTATTGTCTTCAACAATTAATTAATAATTTTCTTACTTTTTTGGACAATATATTTTCGTCCTTTGCAAGTAATAAGACAATATATTTTCGTCATTTGCAAGTAAGTAGACAATAACTTTTCGTCATTTGCGAGTTATAAGCCTTGCAGCAAACAATATGTATAGCTTATAACATGTCATCTTCTATTTCAGTTATAGTATTAGCCAAAGACTACTGTACCAAGCCTGAAGGCTTAGCTTGGGGTCATATATGGGTCTGGGGCTTATACCAGGAACGATACCGAAATTGACATAAAATAATCTATTTATCACATACTCTTAAGCTGTTGAACAATAAAAAATCAAATAAATTTAATAGATAATAGTGGTATGGACAACAAAGTAAACAAAACATTGTAGGCAGATTAGAAAAATACACTGCAGTAAAATATACGATGTCATCTTTTCGATAATTGTTCCAACAAAAAAAGTTTTAACCAGTGACACGTACATTGAGCTAAACTGATATATACGAATGTAAATGAAGACTTAAATGCAATATCCATCGTGAACTGGAAACTATATTTTGACCTATGCCCTCTGATTACAAAATAACGGTAATTGCTTAATTGACGTCCATCAAGCTAAACACAATACAATGTATATGGAGTAAATGTATATGAGACAAAGTGCCTCTAGATACATGGTAAGTTTAAGCAAATACAACAACGTTTTCATTGTGGTTCTTCATCTTGAAGTAACCATGTTGCCTTCAACAAAGGGAAAACACATATTTACCTGAAGTGTTTTCCAGACGACCCCTAGCACCGATTTGAACGGAATTCACTTGCTAAATGTTGAACTTCGCTACATCCATGTATCCACTGTTTTACATCCTTTTTGTCATGGATGCAGGGTCGTCAGATTGAGTAATATATCGGGCTAAGTACTCATACAAACACTGTTATCCGTTGCCCGACAAAGGGAACAATAAACAATACTATTTCATCATATGGAATGGCTACAACAAATCTAATGAGTAAACTATATGAGCATTTCTAGATTTTATACACAATTTGGAATTTTGTTAAAATAGTTACTGATAGCAATGATTTAAAAATCACTTGTGCCAGTAGTTCCCCTTACTGATATGAATGATGTGTTTTTTTTATTTGTTGACCTATGAAGAGATACTTAAACGAAATAAGAGCATAACACGTTTAGCTAGCTAACAAAATTCTGTGTTTACTTTTTATTATTAAAAATTATGTCAGTGTAACATTTCTTAATTTTATGCCGTATTTTAAACCGTTATCATAATCTTTTTCATTTAGATACCTGGATGACAACTTTTTGACAAGAGTAAGTGATGACGAATTCGATAAGTTCCCCAATCTCTTGATGCTGTAAGTAAATCGAAAAGAAAATAAAAAATGAGACGAGGCATATTTAATTAGTAGTGTCAATAAGATCTGTCTGTTAACAGAATTAAGTCCAAACTGAAAGAACTTGGTGAGAAATATGTGTTTGCACCTGTCGACAAAGCTTCAAACAACGTTGCCATCATCTGAAAAAAATACTATATCGATGTCCAAAAAAACGAATTGGCAAAGTCTAGCACTTTTGAACGTACAAATTATGACGAGAAGACGCTTACCACACAACATTACAAGGATACAGAAACACTCAAAGTTCCACCTAAAGATAACACCCTACCTACTATGTACTGGATTCCTAAACTTCACAAAAATCCCTACAAACATCGTTTCATTTCGGCTTCTAGTAATTGTTCTACCACAAATTTGTCCATCAATTTAACCAGTGGACTCACTTGTATAAAGGAGTTAGTCAAAAACTATTGTGAGAAAACATATCAAAACTCTGGTGTAAATTACTTTTGGAGTGTAAAAAATTCTATTGAAGTTTTAGATAAATTACAGCGATGGAAACGTTCAACATTCCCAAAATAGCGCTCATCGTGTGAATCGTGTGCGTTCATCGTGTAGATCGTTTGCGTTCATCGTGTAAATCGTGTGCGCTCATCGTGTATCGTGTATCGTGTAACGTGTAACGTTCATTGCGTGTATCGTGTAGCGTGCGTTTACTCGTTTCATTTAAATTCCGCATTTTATAGATAGGTTTACCAGTTTTTTGCAAAACACCGTTGTTTATTTATTTTTTTTAAAACTCGAAATCTACCTTTTTTACAACCGCCGATTTTACAAGAAGAAAATAAAAGATAAAAATATTATCAGATTAAGTCTCACGTCTGGCGATTTTTTGTCACAAAAACATTTATTGTTTAGGAACGCAAACCTTTATTTAATCAACTTCATTCAATGCTATATCAACCTGTTCAATATAGTAGAACAATAAAAGTCTAATCAGATTAACTTATTACATCTATGGTTAAATCATAGGTCGAAGTTTAAGTATTGCAGACACCGGTATAATATAAAATATAGAAAAAAACTGCCCCTTCCTTTATATTAATGGTTAAATTATATGACGTTTTAGAATTGCAGACACCGGTATAATATAAAATAGAACCATAATATAAAATAGAGAAAAAGTGCCCTATCTTTTATATTTATGGTTAAATTCTATCAAGTTATAGTATTGCGGACACCGGTATAATATAAAATAGAGAAAAAGTGCCCTATCTTTTATATTTATGGTTAAATTCTATCAAGTTATANTTTACAGAAGATATGAACATTTGATATCTAGATATGACGTGACTCGGAAACAGCTAATAACAAAGGGCATTTCTCATCCTCGATTTTATGAAAATGTTGTTAAAAAATGTCAAAAACTGATTAATAATCCAGAAAAACTGGGACGTAACTTACATTCTTTACGTAATAGTGGATATCGACGAGATATTCTGAACAAATCCGTTAAATTGGCTTTGGATTCCAGTGACCTGAAGACTTTACATATATACTGGCCTCTCACTGATACTGCCGATGTCTGCTGAAATACATGAAGACTCTTTACCAAACCCTTCGGGAAGTTTTGAGTTTGATTTTTCTTCCGTAGTGCGACAGTGTTTTACCAGCAGACTAGATTCCTTGAGCTAGCTGGCAGTTTAGCGGCGAGCACTCTGTGACCCTTGTTTCAAAATTACGTTTTGTCTTATGCTTTTTCTGTTCCAAGATAGTGGTCATTGAGTTAGTAGTCTACCTGTATTGGGTTTTATTCGCGTGTTTATGATACTATAGGGAAACGGGATAGAGAAAGGGGAGGTTTGGGTACCCATAAACCGGTTTAACCCTACCACTGGCTTTTGCTGGTGCCGGTACCAAGTCTGGCTATCCCGAGTTCCTATCGTTATTTATGTTTGTCTCTTGTTTTCATTATTGTTTTTCTGGTGCAGTTTGCTTGTAAATTGTGGCATGTGATTGTAGTTCCTGGCCATTGTAGGTGTTTGCTGTTTTCCTGTTTTTGTAAGTACTGGTATACTCTTACACTAGTAGTGATAATCAGATAAGGTTAACTCCGCCAGTAGTACAGTACTGTGCAACGTAGCCCTTACCGTTTGACGAACGCGAAACGGATTGCTGACGGGACGTCAACGGATCTCTGACGGGAACGTGACGTGACGGGACGGGACGAATCGATTCACGTCCATAACAGTTCACGTCAAGGTACTCGTCATTTGACGAATACAATTCGTCAATTGACGAGAGAGGACTCGTCATTTAATGATATGCAAAATAATCAATAGATTAATAGATAATTGAAATTTTCAAATGAAACGAAACGAATTTAATCGTGATAAAGGTTTAATACAAAATTAACATTTACAGTGACAAGGACTTGGCTATAAAAAGAATCTATAAATTGAAAATCAATAGTTAATTTCCTTTATTTTGTTAAGAACTCCACGAAAATGATGACAATGATAAAAAAAAATCGATCAATTTTAATCAAATAATCAATAATTACATTTTTGTCATTGCAAATGGACTATTCACAGGGAAACTTTCCTTTTACAAATTATTTTACTCAAAATCCCATGAAAATGTGATAAAAATTACCTAAGAATCTTCATTTTATTCATTACATATACACTGGTCAGTGCAAAACTTACCTTTTACACATTTATTTGTTAAAAATTCCATGGAAATGAAAACATGTGATAAAAAAAATACTTATGAATCTTCATTTTAGTCATTACATATACACCGGTCAGTGTGAAACTTTACTTTGACACATTATTTTGTTAAAAATTCCATGAAAATGAAAAAAATGTGATAAAAAATTACTTATGAATCTTCATTTTAGTCAGTACATATACACCGGTCAGTGCGAAACTTTCCTTTTACACATTATTTTGTTAGAAATTCCATGAAAATGAAAAAAATGTGACAAAAAAATTACTTATGAATGTTCATTTTACTCATAACATATACACCGGTCAGTCCAAAACTTTCCTTTGACACATTATTTTAAAAATTCCATGAAAAATGAAAAAAATGTGATAAAAATTACTTATGAATGTTAATTTTACACATAACATATACACTGGTCAGTGCGAAACTTTCCTTTTACAAATTAATCATGTTAAAAATGCAATGAAAATGAAAAAAATGTGACAAAAAATTACTAATCTTTAGTCATCACCCCGGGGTCATCACATATACACCGATCAGTGTGAAACTTTCCTTCTACACATTATTTTGTTAGAAATTCCATGAAAATGAAAAAAATGTGACAAAAAATTACTAATGTTTAGTCATTACATATACACCGATCAGTGTGAAACTTTCCTCTGACAAATTATTTTGTTCAAAATTCCATTAAAATGAAAAAATGTGATAAAAAATTACCTATGAATGTTCATTTTACACATAACATATACACCAGTCAGTGCGAAACCTTCCTTTTACACATTAATCATGTTAAAAATTCCATGAAAATGAAAAAAAAAATGACAAAAAATTACTAATGTTTAGTCATAACATATACACCGGTCAGTGCGAAACTTTCCTTTTACCCATTTATCATGTTAAAAATTCTCTGAAAATGAAAAAAATGTGACAAAAAATTACTGATCTTTAGTCATTACATATACACCGGTCAGTGTGAAACATTCCTTTTATTCATTATTTTGTTAAAAATTCCATGAAAATGAAAAAATGTGATCAAAATTACTTAAGAATCTTCATTTTAGTCATTACATATACACCGGTCAGTGCGAAACTTTCTTTTTACACATTATTTTGTTAAAAATTCCATGAAAATGAAAAAAATGTGATCAAAAATTACTTATGAATCTTCATTTTAGTCATTACATATACACCGGTCAGTACGAAACTTTCTTTTTACATATTATTTTGGTAAAAAGTCCATGAGAATGAAATAAACGAGATAAAAAATTACTAATGAATCTTCATTTTAGTCATTACATATACACCGGTCAGTTGAAAACTTTCCTTTCACACATTGTTTTGTTAAAAATTCCATTAAAATGAAAAATTTTAACAAAAGATCACTAAGAAATCTTTATTTAAGTCATAACAAATGCACTGTTCAGTACAAAACTTTCCTTTAACACA
>MJUU01040583.1:29068-45608 GCA_002080025.1 Modiolus philippinarum
ACTTATAAACCTTCATTTAAGTCATTGCAAAATCTAGCAGTCATTGCAAAATTTTCTTATACACATTGGTTGTTTAAAATTCCAGTATAACTAAAATAAATAATTAAAACTGACTTATTTTGACATTCATTTAGTCATTACAAAGGCACTAATCAGTGAGAAATTTTCCTTTACTCATTATTTTGTTTAAAACTCGATAAAAATGGCAAATTTTGATGAATAACACTCGTCAATGCAGCAATTCCTTTCGAACTTTATTTTATTCAAGACTCCATGAAAAGGAAAAAAGTAATAATTTATTGATAGCAAAAAGATTGATCTGTTGCGTTGATGTACCGATCGTGTATTCACTGGGTGAAACGAATCTATATTTCGCAAAATCTTTAACCGCTGACTGCTCCCTGACGAACGGATGACGGCTGACTGATCGTTTTTTTCTGTAAGGGCTACGTTGTACAGTACTGTATCCATATACAAAAAGAACAAAGACGGAAATTTAAATACAGGTCAAATGTCATCAAGACTGCAAAAAACCCCACAAACTAATAGACAAAATGCAAACAACAACATTGTTACAAACTCAAGCAGTCAGATTTTTTATTATGTAAGGACTGAAACTGAATTCTTGCTGCTTCATCTTTCACAAAATTAACTTCACTCATTCACCCTTTTCCTCGTTCTTGATTCGTTATTCTTTGCCGATTTATAAGTATTTATTCGAACCGATGTCATTTGTTAAAAGACTCAAACAAGAGAAATACAAGAGGGATTGACAGAATATATATCCTTTGTTTTTTTACTAAAATGTCAACATGGAATGTAAAAAAAATAATAATAGAATCAATGTCCTTTATCGTCAGACTAGAAGGCCTACAGAAACTTTTAGATATTGCAGACTTTCAAGTCATTGCTTTTTGGCAGACAGTGAAGTACTGTGCGACTGGGCTTGTGATATCTTAAGCAACTAACAGTACATTGTATATCAGCACAGGCATAGATCCTATGGTAATAAAAATAAAACATCTAGACAAACATGAAATAACTATACTAAATTATGGAAAATGACGTCTTCATTTCTTCTTCCTACGAATACTGATAGTAGTTTACATCCATATGAAGAAATATATATGTTTCAGGAACATATCAAATAACAA
The DNA here is from genome assembly GCA_002080025.1 of Modiolus philippinarum. NCBI lineage: Eukaryota > Metazoa > Mollusca > Bivalvia > Mytilida > Modiolidae > Modiolus > Modiolus philippinarum. The sequence continues at coordinate 30,223 of MJUU01040583.1, forward strand.
GTTATCCAGTCTACCAGCTGGGGTGTTTGATAAATTGACCGGACTCATGATACTGTAAGTATACACAGAATTTTTGAGTGGATGTCAATATTGATATTGCTATGTATATGTCACAGTACAAATTGGAATCCAGTAGGATCCAGAATCCTCCTAGTACAAATTGGAATTCTAATTTCTACTGGGACAAATTAGAATTCTAATTTGCATTGGATTTAATCCAGTACAAATTGGAATTCCAATTTCTACTGTGACAAATTAGAATTCTGATTTGTACTGGATTTAATCCAGTATAAATTGGAATTCCTAATTCTCCTAGGAGAAATTGAGATATCCTAATTTAAACTAGCAGGATTCTGGATCCTACTAACTCAAATCAATAGAAACAGTGGTAGAGAAGTAAAACAGTATTAGTAATACGTAACTTCCATTGTTTTGATGATCATTTAACTAAAATATTTATTTCGAAAGAATAAAATTTATTGTCTAATTGTATAAAAGATGTAGATGTTTTGCTTGGAACTCTTTAACTTTTGAGCACAGTTTAAACTTTTGATCACTAGTTTTCATAAGTTAACTTTAAATATGGAAGAAAATAAGGCGGTATTTTACTGCAAAAAATATTGGAATATGAATTTTTTCTAAAGATGGCATACTCATTAACTACTTTCCAGATACCGATCTTCTTGATGACTTTTTGTTTCCCCTGTTTGAATGCAGTAGATCCCGTTATCCTACCTGAAATTTCACACATAGTCATGTTAAAAAAAAATGGTCATTGGAAGATGGCAGTATAAAAGCCGCAGTTTCAAATTACTTTGGCAAATGCAACTCCCTGCTCTACCAAATGTCACAGAGTTCCACCAATTGTTATCACAAATGAACAGTTATATTATAATTACGTTATTTAGTTACTGTGAATTTAGGTCAGAACCTAAATTCACAGTAACTTCGGTATTTAGTTATTTGTCATTCTATTGATTTAGTATTTTAAATTAAAATGCTGTGAAATATATATTTCTCATAACAAAGTCAAAAACTTTTTTCAGCTTTGAATATCAGTAATATCCAGAATCCTCCTGAACAAAATATCCAGTATTATTCTGGATCATACTAGAAATTCGGTGGATTCAGAATCTAGTATTAATCAGGATATCTCTAGGAGAAATTGGAATTCCAATTTGTACTGGATTAAATCGAGTGCAAATTAGAATTCTAATTTGTCCCAGTAGAAATTAGAATTCCAATTTGTACTAGGATAATTCCGGATTCTACTGGATTCCAATTTGTACTATAACATTCACATGATATGATTGATTTGAAATGGCTACTTAACAATGAAGGGATATGGAGTAAATGCAAATTAGACAAAGTCTCTACAAATACATGGTAAAACTATGTAAAAGAACAGCGATGAGCTTTACTCATACCTCATAGCAAGTTCAAGACGGCCCCTAACGCCGGTTTGAGCGGAATTCATTACTAATTGTCGAGCAACGCTACATCCATGCATTTTGTTTCTACCTTTTGACCCATTGATGCGGGATCGTCAACAAACATAAACTTACCGTGTTTATTGTTACATTTTTATCGATGTTAGTTACCCCTTAATTTTTGTTTTCATCAACAAGATAAATTTCAGTTACAGGATTATTCTCTGTTTATTGCTATCTTCGACGACATTGCACATGATTTCCAGTTAAAGGTATTAACTGTACGATTTAGGCTTATAGTTTCGGTAATTTAAAACCTCTTCAAGCATACTACACCTAGATGATTTAATCTGGCATTGTTTTCAGTGAAACGGGAATACCAATTGGGTGGTTTCATATAAATATCTAAACATAACACCAGTTGGTGTTACATTTTGCATTTTGCGATCAGCTACTGAACTGTTTATTGAAATTACATAGATTTTGTGCAGTTAAAAGACAAGAATCCAGCATAGCGTGAAACTACTCATGCCCGCAGTGACAAAAATTACATAAGGGTGCTAAAAAGTTTAAACGATTTATTTTAAATTGTAAGTCCCGTTCATTTTCTAAAAATACATTCTATCAAAACATCTTATTTTCCAACATTCTATACACGGGGGTCCTCATGATAAACTAAAATAACGAAACAATCGTATCATTAAAAAAAAAACTTTTACCGAATTAACAAAAGATTGTTCAGTAGTTTATAAATTCACATTTCTTCTAAACCCGATTTAAAAGGAAAAGGGTGCTATTATGAAAAACAAAATTGCAGTATAATTAATGTGTCTTATTGTCATTATAAAAAGTCACATATGGAGGTGTTATTTTATAAAAATGGGCACTTATTGTGCTCCTTATCTCGAACTCGTGTTTTGATATTCTTACCAGACTAAATGTCTTCGTAGACGCACTACCGTAAAAGTTCCAAAATTAAAAGAAGCTGGATCCTTTTACTTCCAACTTATAGTTACATTGATGATGTGTTTTCCATTATTAACGCATTTTTGCTGAATGCATCCCATCAATATACTCCCCCCGAACTAGAGATAAATGAAACAACTAGATGTACATCTTTTTGGACTTACATTTTTCAAATTGGTCATCTTAGTATTTAATTTACGACAAAGGGGATATTTTAATTTCAAATGATATATTTCTATAAAATTGAAAGCAATATTCCAACTTCTCCAGCAAACGGAGTGCATGTTTCACCGTTGGTTCGTTACGCGAGAGCAAGCACAAAGTATACAGACTTTTTCATAAGAAATAGTTACCTTCGTGGCCTACTAATTACATGAATTAATCAAGGCTTTAAAAATCCGTTTCTATGAAGTTTCGATCTGAACTGTGATTCAAAATTCATTTTTACCTAATACTAGGAGGATCATTTCTTTTTATTGTCTGTGACCTATCAATATCAATTGCAGTTGAGTTGCTAACGGATACTACCGCAATGGAGCAGGACGTATGGTGCACGATTAATCGTTTTAACATGTTTAACCCATCATTTCTTCTGAAATGCTTGCACCATGATAGGACCAAAGCGTCGACATTTTTCCGCTGGTTTTTCTCATTTTTGTGCCTTTCGGACTTTGACACTTGACAATTCTTGTCTGTAATTATTGTCTCGCCCGCGACGAAAGCGAGACATATACGTGCAAAGTATGACGACGGCGACGGCGTTAACTTTTGCTAAATACAGGATATTTTGAAAACCCTTTGATATTGGAACATCATATTTGGTCCAGTTGTAGTACTAATCAAGTGCTACCTGACGGATATAACGTCATATAACCTTGACCTCAATTTCACGGTCTAGTGGCAACGTTAAGTTTTTCTGCTTAAGTCCATATCTCAATAACTAGAAGTGGTAGGTTGATAATACTTGGTATGTAGATGGCGAATAAAAGGATATGGAGTAAATGCACATGAGACAAAGTCTCTAGGTTTGACTTGGGTAGTACATGTCAGTCTGGCAGGTGACTTTTGTCCTTGACCTCAGTTTTACGGTCTAGTGGCCCCGTTGAGTTTTTCTGCTTAAGTCCATTTCTCAATAACTAGAAGTGGTAGGCTGATAATATCTGGTATGTAGATTGGTCTTGGGTAGCACATGTCATTCTGGCAGGTGACTTTTGTGCTTGACCTCAATTTCACGGTCTAGTGGCCACGTTAAGTTTTTCTGCTTAAGTCCATTTCTCAATAACTAGAAGTGGTAGGCTGATAATATTTGCTATGAAGGTTGGTCTTGGGTAGTACATACCAGTCTGGCAGGTGACTGTTGTCCTTGACCTCAATTTCACAGTTTAGTGGTCACGTTAAGTTTTTATGCTTAAGTCCATTTCTCAATAACTAGAAGTGGTAGGTTGATAATATTTGGTATGTAAGTTGGTCGTTGGTATTACATGTCAGTCTGGCAGGTAACTTTTGTCCTTGACCTCAATTTCACAGTCTAGTGAGCATGTTGACTATTCTGATTAGTTCACTTTGATGTCACATCAGTTTAGAGGCCAGCAGGGACGGGTGAGACATCTTTTAGGGTCTTCACTTGTGTTGTTTTCATCCATTTCTCATATTCTTGGCTTGTTGTCAATGGTTTCTTGTGTGTGATGTGAAAACGAAGTAGTATACACTAGAGTTTATATCTATTTACAATCAAAATACTAGTGCATATCATCACAAAAATGAAGTATATTGACAACGTGGAAAATATTGTTTTTGCTTTTATGAGTCTGACTCGCTATAAATAAAAGATCTTTTAGCTCACCTTACCCAAAAGGTCGGTGTGAAATATTGCCATCACTTGGTGTCCGTCGTCCGTCCTTTAACTTCACATTTTAATCCACTCCTCTGAAATTATACCAATCATAACAGGAATGATGTATTGAAGGTTCTTACCAAAATTGCTCATATTTTTTTCTAATCCGACAAAACGAATATTCGCCAGCGTGGAACTTATACTGAATATACTGCCTATTGCCAACTTATCATTTGTGTTAATTCCTATGAAATCAGTGAGCAAACTTCAACAAAATTTACAAGAAAGGTACTTGGAGGTCCTTTACAAAGAATGCTCATTTCATTCCAATTAACTAAATACCGAATTTACTGTGAATTTGGTTTCTGCATATGCGAATTTCGACAACTCATGTCTCTTCATTGCCGATGGGGTCTAAACGTTTGGAAGTCCATAAACTCAAAGATGTTTTAAAACCGGAAGAAAACAAATAACCATTACGCTCTGAGTAAAAAGCCAAAAACAAGAACAACAGAGCCTTGCTTGATGGGGATTGTTTATTCTAATCTGACAAAAAACAATCACATCCATCAGCATGGAAAATGTTGTATGAAATGTGCTTTGCAAATGTTGCTCATTTTCCAACAAAAACATAGCTTCCAGGGTAAGATTTATGTTCAAGATTTGACCCTTTGGAAAAACTTCATTTTTATCAACTCCTATAAAACCATAGAAGCAAATTATGTTTAACATTTGACCCTTTGGAAAGTCGTCATTTCTATCAATTCCTCTGAAACCACTGAAACAAATTAGGAGTTATGTATCAAAGGATCTTTTAAAAGATTATTTATTTTGTTCTTATCCGATAAAAAAACATGGCCACCAGCGCCAAACTATTATTTCATATTGAACTCAATTGGAAAAAAAAATCATTTTCATTAACTCCCTCTGAAACCACTGAATCAAATCCAAAACATGAAATTATGCTACTATTACGTTAAAAATCTTGTTTCCAAGACATAGGTAAAATAGTTAACATATCCATAATGAAATAATATGTTTCAGGCATTTATACAAGAACGAGTTATCGAGTCTGCCTGCTGGACTGTTTGATAAATTGACTGAACTCATGACACTGTAAGTATACATGTAATTAATTTATTGTTGTAAATATGTATATGACGATATACAATACACGTTAAATGCTATTTCTCATGACCTATACTAAACAAGTCTATAGCAACATCCTCACTGTGTTGAAGACCGTACGGTGACCCCTAGATGCTTTGTTTTGGGTCGTTTTAACCTTGATATGGGATGTTGTCTCCTTGACATTTACCACATTTCCTTTCTTTTTCATGTTTGGAAATGACCATATTCCAATTACCCTTTTGATTTGTTTGTCTATTTATATAAGCTAAATGAACATCACTTAATCAGTCATTCTCTGTTAATTGCTATATTTGGTAAAATAGGGCGTGGTTTACAGTCAACCGTATCCGTTGTTCGATTCACACTTATTGATCAGTTAAATTTGTCGCCATATCAACCTAGTTAAATGACCATAGTTATATGTATTGTTCCTATGCAATGTCCTTTGTGATCAATATCGCTGAAATCATGAACGATATGAAACAACGGCAGTAGAATACCAAAGGAACAAAGGAGTTAAATTTACAAAAATCGAAGTCCAAAGGCATAGCCAAAACGAGAACACAGAAAACAATGACGTTAGACAGATACAAAGCACAGAAATAGAAATCATAACATTCAAAACAAAGCTCTCATATTTAGAACTCCAGTGAAACTGAGAGTGTCACCAGGTGCTCCTGGTCTGTTAACAGCAACCGTCACACTGCAAGTGAGTAAAAATATGTTTTGAAGGACCTGTTTAGTAGCTTATTGGTAATTCTCGTTTTCTAACCCCAAGACAAAACCAATAGAAATCCAGGGTACTTGTTACTTCTCTTACCCTCAAACAGTACTGTGGTAAAATTTTGAAGTATTTTAGAAATAAACGTAGTATTCAAACATTGACAAGGACAAAACGAGTTGTTGTTTCCTTGCATTACTCTTAAAATGTGATATATTTAAAGTACACCAAAAGATTTATTTGTTTCTGTATTCAGCCAACCTGAATTTGAGTGGTTCCATTTTTATTTTTTACAAATGTCTACATATTGTACCAGTATTTCTTGAATTATGTATATATGTCGCTTTTGCTTGTTTATTAAGAACTGTAATGTGATTCTTAAAAGCTCATTAGAGCGTGTGTTGTAATGTTCACTGATCTGTATCATTTTGCGTTGATTTCGTTTTGGTTGTGTAGAGTCTTTAGCCTTCCTTCCTCTGGTTTCTTACTCTTGCCTTATATCTGGACTTTGATTTATATAATCTTGTTCTTTATTCATTCGGTATATAGATAAGGCACGTTCGTTTCATTTTAGTGGGCTTCGATTGCGTGGCCACAAAGTAAAAGTAAAAACTGGAAAAGAGAGCCAATGAAATGGGAAATAGTGACCTTTTTATTAGTCTTTGACAAATATTCACCGTTCGGGACCTGGGAAAGTAAATAAAAAGTGACGGAATTTCGGGAAAGGGAACCCCCATTGAGACCCCAATTTTATGCGGAACAACCTCAAATTTCAACATTTGCTATCTCACACAATGAAAACATAAACAGTAACTAATTATTAATTGAAATCACAGCCTGTCTATTTGTAGTGCGAGTTTATTTTTCAACCTCACCCGCTCGGTGTGTCTACATTTATCAGACAATGTACACCTACCGTCCCCTTTAATTAATTATATGCGCATTTATACTGAACATTTTTATAATTGTATATAAAATGATCACCAATATATTTTAACAAATCATCATGTATCCGATTTTTGTTTCAAAATTTAGCTCGGACAGTCTTGGTTTACTCTGAAAAATTGTCGATGATAGGGCCCTTTATCTATGTGATGGAAACTCATGCGTATTCCAAATGCATGTTTAGTAAAATTTGTGCTTGTACAACGAAAACATTATCAGAAAATACTTTGTCTAAATATTTTTACCACTGTGAATACGATGTTTTATTTCAAAAGAAAGGGAGTTATTAATTGGGATATCTACATAATAGTAAGAAATTGAAGACGGACCTCAGCTGAAAATGCGAAAAAAAATGTGTTTTGCATTAATTAAACTTATTTTGCCATTCAGTTAGACGGTATAAAAAATTGAGAATTGTTTTGCATTCATTGAGCTTGAAAATCGATTGTCGCCAATGTGAAAAAAAAATCCATATCACACCCCATGTAATATAACACAACGGCAGTAAAATAGGAAATGAGTGTGATAATAACAAACATTAAAGTCCAGAGACATGGCAAAAACGGGAACGCAGAAAAACCAAGACACAATAAGGACATAAGACGACCATAAGATTCACATATTAGATTTTAGCCCATATTAACAAAAGTAAACATTAATTAAGGGAATTTGTATTCTAAGCAAGTTTTATTCAGCATTTATTTTAGTCCATATTAAGCAAAATAAAACATTAAATTAGAGAAATTATATATGAAGCAATAGCACGCAGGTTTTAAATGCTTAATAATGCTGACATTTTTTTTAGTATAAATGGAAGTCCTTCAGTTATAATGTACTTCTGATGTAATTCAAGGGAAACTATTTTCATTTATGATTTTTTAAATACATGTATACATAATTTAGAACTGCAGTATCATATCGAACTATGCCGAGGAATTGAAGATACATCGGCAAACGAATACAGAAGCAAGAACGGGTAAAAGGGAAATTCTAAAATCACAAATCCAACATCACGGCAATTCACTGCAACACGAATTGAGACACTATGACAAAGACAAAACAAATAAACAAAAATGAACAACAAAGCTACAAAACTAAAGCACTAGTAGTCTGAACCCCTATAAAAACTGAGGTATCATCAGGTGCTCCGGAAGGGTAATGGAAACCCAGGTCTTCGGAAAAAAAATATCTTTCTGTTTTTTTTTTTACCTTTGCGTGCCATAGCTATTTGCATTCGTCATCCTCGTTTTGACGTAACATAAGTGAGTAACTGATAAAAAGAGACAAAATTGGACATAACGTACATTTTTACGCAATGGGACATCGACAGAATATTTTACATGAATCCATTCAATTGTTCTAAGCTTCCAATGAAAATTTGCACTAATATTGGCGTCTCATTAAAAATGTAGACGTGCGTTTGTCCTTTGTCTTAAAAATCAATGGCAGAAGAATACCGAAGAAAGAAGGGAAGCGATGACCACAGAAATCGAATTCAAAAGGTAACAGAGAAACACAAAGACAAAACAAGGACGTGGGACAGCCATACTGCATGGATATAAAAAGACGACATTAAAAACTAAAACACTCATAGTGTGAACTCAAATGAAAACCTGGAGTGACATCTGTAAGGGTAAGCATGTCCTGTTCCGCTAGTGGGACCCGTCACACTATCAGTGATTCAATCTAGGGTAGAGTCAAAACCGGTTATGTCAAATAATTGAAGACGTGAAATCTACATGAAAATATCCGATTTATTTCTGACATATCTGTCAATGATGTCATTCGATATTAAACTTTCAAATTATGGCATTTAATAATTTTGCAATTTCTATATGTTATTCTGACTATCTGTTCATAGGGTCCACATTTCATTGCTTTATATTGCCAAGTTTTTTTCTTACATTCGACTTGATGAGTGCCACATGTTTGTCTATATATTGTAATTCTCCACTACCCTGAGACACTCGTGCTTTTGTCGAACAACAAATATCATGCGACATTTAGAAAACAATTCCCACTCAAACCGGTTCTTGAACTTTCTATGAAGTATGAACAAAACTCATCGCTGAAGGCCTCATGGTGAATTCAACATGAAGAAAATCATTAACAGCGTTGTTCCATATGTACCACTGACTTTTGCCAGTCTCGATACCAAGTCCGGCTATCCCAAATTCCAATTGTTATCTATGTTTGTCTCTTGTCTTCATTATTGTTTTTAATGCAGTTCGCTTGTGAATTGTTGCATGTGATTGTAGTTACCGGCCATTGTAGGTGTTTACTGTTTTCCTGCTTTTTTTGTAATTTACTCTATTTACTTTTATTGTCTATGGTAGTTCATAATGATTTTATCAACACAACAAATAATTTCCATTTCGATAAATGTCAGGATTTAAAATGTCTGACTTATAAATAAAATCAATGGCCTATTGAGGAATATTTAAGGGATCGTATATCTATTCTCACAAGCTTCCTACAAGCATGCTAGGAGGATGCTCCAAGCAATTTTACGAACATTTATCCATTAAAAAATAATTAACTTGTCATAAATGTCAATCAAATAGTGATCATATTTTCATCTCGGAATAGCATACCAGTTAAGAGCATCTATCAGCTTTAAAGAGCATGCCTCTTATATGAATATATCATTTTTAATATAAAAGTGGTGAAGAACAACAATAAAAGCGTTGTTCCTTTGCTTGTTTTTTACCATGTATTTGTAGAGACTTTGTCTCATGTGCATTTACTCCATATCCTTTTATTCACCATTTAAACAACTAGAATTGGCTATAAAATGAAAATTATGTTTTGCTTTCATCTTTATTTGATTTTAGTTTTTATTTTTTATAAAACTTTTACATTTCAGACTTAATTCCTATCAGTATGTAGTCCATGTATTGATTAAATGACAAGATGTTCCTTCTTTTCCTTTTAAATCTGAACATATAAAATTCGTTAAAACTCGTTTTCAACTTAAATTAAGCAGCGTGCATAAGACCTGTGTCTTGAGTGGGCGTTAGTACAGTAGTCTAAGATTTGAAATATATTGGGCATCAATATTTCAACCTTAATTTGATTAATTTACCACGTTCATTGTTAGTTAAAATCCCAGATATAGATGTCTAGAAATTTCATAAAATCAGCAACTGCAAAATTGTTAATGTAAATTGATTTGTTTAATTTGTCTAGATTCATGGTTTCCTAATTTTATTTTCTGACATTGGAGGTCAAGAAAGATAAGATCGTCTGTTAGTAACAAGTTTATTTATTGTAGTTTCTTCACGGAAAAGTAAGAAAATTGTTTAGACAGTTGTTTATTAGGTCATTGGAAATTTTGCTTACAATGTCAAATCAGCTGCTGTGAATTATGTTTATGCTGTAGATATACCTCTTTTTTTTCTTATCTCAGAGTGCTTTCACAAGAAGATAGGGATGTCGTTTAGGTTGGAGTAGTGTAATTCAGTTTCCATAGGCGACAATAGTAACGTTTCCTTCTCTCATAACCTTAATCAGACTCATTTTCTCTCTAACCTGCAGGAACTTATATGTTGCCATTAGTTTTCCGTCCATAATTTTGACCTCTAGGTGATTACCCAATATTTGAACGAAAATTGAATTTAACGCAAAGTAGGGGTGCCTCTTTTTTATTTTTTTTATTGCAGATCATGAAGCTGCATTTTGTAATTTTTAAATGCAGTATTAAATAAAATGCTTAATGAAAATACCAGAAATTAATTATATCCAATCAGTGCGATGGCAGACCGATTACCGAGCTGTAGATTAGGTGGCCAAAAGATTCTTAGGCTATCACGAACTAGTTACACTAACCTATGTATTGATTTTCATCGGTCCCAAAAATCCGGCAAATCCTATGTTTTTATGTAGCCGTATATACTAGTAAAATGTTTAGCAACATTTGGAAAAACAATTCCAACCACTTTATTTTTAGCAATTTTTTTTCCGATGCCACCCTATGTGAAAATAGAAGAAAAAAATATGACTTAGTGGGGACATTTCGGTATTTCTCTTTTACGTCATAACTGAATATGACTTTTTTAACATTTCATTTCCAGGAGTTAAAGGGCCGTTTTTGTTGATAATGAGAAATATATGTCCTCTTCATAACTGCTGAATTTGAACAACAAAAGAAGACTCGGTGCAAACTTATCTAAGATACAATACTGAAATAGACTATAGGCTAAAAATTTTGAGAATGCTGACACAGTTCACCTAGCTGTGATGTAATTAAGGGTTCTATAAAACATATCGTATGCATAAATAAAACAATTGATTCAACAAACTATGGGTAATATGACATTAATTGGAATAGCCATTTCGCGTATTTTTTGCACAAACAAAATTACAACGAAATTTCGGTTGAAAGTTTGAACAGATACAAATACATGGTACAAAACCACATATTTCTTAGAGTGTCATACAAAATGAATGATAATTAAACGAAATTTAGTGTTTTCTATTAATATTTTCATTACCAAGGGCAGTCACTAAAGCCAACCAGCCTTTTTGTGATTTTTGTTTATTCTACTATTCTTTGAAATAAACTATAATTACGACATAACGATATGTGTAGAAATTGTCTAGTCTTGCATTGCAGTTCTACACACAATGAAGTGATTTAGTACCCAAGCGGTGGCTTTGTCCCCCAAAATCGTGAAAATGACAGTTTAACTCTTTATATTGATTTTCATCGGTCCCAACATCTGGCAATCCTATGTTTTTTGTAGCCTTATATACTAGTAAAATGTTAAGCAACATTTGGAAAAACAATTCCAGGCACTTTATTTTTTAGCGATTTGTTTTCCGATGTTACCCTTATATGAAAATAGACGGAAAAAATATGACTTATTGGGGACATTACGGTATTTCTCTTTTACGTCATAACTGAATATGACTTTTTTAACGTTTCATTTCCAGGTGTTGAAGGGCCGTCTATGTTGATAATAAGAAATATCTGGCTTGTTCATAACTGCTGAATTTGAACATCAAAAAAAGACTCGGTGCAAAATTTTCTAAGATACAATACTGAAATAGAATATAGGCAAAAACTTTTGAGAATGCTGACACAATTCACCTAGCTGTGATATATTCCCGCTACTATTAAGCGTATCGTGTGCATTAATAGAAGCATTGAATTAACCTATTATGGTTAATATGTCATTGTTGGGAATAACCGTTTCGCGTATTTTTTGCACAAACAAAGTTACAGTCCCTAGACCAAACAAAGTTACAGTCCCTAGACCAGTCAACATTCCCATGTTTGCAATCGTTCATGAGTCATGGATCTGTCACCGATCAGTCAAAAGTCAAGTCAGATCATCCATGAGTCATCATTCATCCGTCAGGATTTACTGTTCCTTAGTAGGAGCTAGCTTGTACTCCTCACCCGTCATCCGTCACCGTTCACCATTCAGCCAATTTGATTGCATTAATCATCCGTCACACGTCATTTTTTCTATTTCAATTCAGGTTAATTAAAATACCGTTATACTTAGAATAGTACTTCTGTATAAATCATAATACATCGGAATATCGAGAGAAAAGTAAGAAATCTGAAATAAAGAATTCATGTTTTTTCTTATTTATACTTTCAATTTTCATTTGAAATAAATGTTAAAATCCGTACAAATCTTACGAATATATGTCACGCTACTTTATAACAGGAAATGAAATGAATATATTGAAATAATACTAATAAATATAAATAACTTAATACCGAAAATAAATGTACATCAAATACAATAAACCATTAATTTATGACAGGAATGTTACGAAAGGAATTAAACATTTGACAAAATTCTGGTATATGCATTCGTTGAATACCTATCGTAAATTACTACTTCAATCTCTGAAAATATCACCTGGCAGTCGTTTATATATGCTTCAAATTTGAAGTTCTTCGAAAAAACCGCTTAATCAGTTTGTAATATATAAACTTCTTATGATTTTTTGAAAAAAGATATTCAACTGGTAGTCAGACTTTTTAATATGAAATGTCAACAAAATCTATGAAATTACTATCTACATGTAGAATTATTTGAATTTTGAATAAAACATTTTATTGCTCAAAATATTTAGAGCAATGGGATTGGGCACAAGTTATCACAAAATTATATAAAACCCTCTCCCTATTCACTGATAGTGTGACGGGTGCCGCTACGGGAGCAGGACATGCTTACCTTTCCGGGGCACCTGATGTCACTCCCGGTTTTCATGGCAGTTCACACTAGAAGTGCCTTAATTCTTAATGTTATCTTTTTATTTCCTTGCATTGTAGCTGTCTCACGTCCTTGTTTTGTCTTTGTTTTTATCTGTTACAGTTTTTGTCATGTCTTTTGACTTCAATTTTTGTAGTCATCGCTTCCCTTGTTCCTTCGGTATTCTACTGCCGTTGTTTCATTCCAATAAATTTTATATTCGAAGTGTTTCGAAATGATTTAAATGTTTGCGATATCAACTTTTAATTATTTCTTGGCAAAATAATATCTGATTAATAGAATCTTGCATCTGAAATGTATATACAATCTCCAAAAATACCATCTAGAAGTAATTTATTCCAATAATTTCCATGTTTGAAGTGTTTCGAAAGGATTTGAAAGTTTGTGATATAACCTTTTTGTCAATTTGTGTAAAATAATATCTGATTAATAAAAATTTGAAATTCAAATGAGAATACAATTTCGAAAAATTCCATCTAGAAGTGATTAATCTAATAAATTCCATATTTGAAGTGTTTTGAAATGATTTGAATTTTTGCAATATAAACTTTTAGTAAATTTTTGGTAATTCAGTATCTTATAAATATAATTCTGAATGTGAAATGCGAATACAATCTAAAAATAATACCATCTAGAAGTTACGTATTACCATAATTTCCATATTTGAAGTGTTTAGAAATAACTAAGTGCCGAAGTTACTGTGAATCTAAATTCTGCATATACGCATTTCGACAATTTATGTCTCTTCAGTGCAGATAAAATCTAAATGCTCAAAGATGCATAAAAACTGATAGAGAACAAATAACCAATATGTTATAAAAGTAAAGCCAAAAGCAGCTAAGGACAGAGCTTTGCATGAGGGAGATACTCCTTAGCTTTCAACAAAATTTACAAAAAAATAGATATTGCAAGGTTTCAATACAATCGGCTTTCGGGTCAGCACCGAAGTACTGACAACTGGGCTGGTGAATACCCTCGGGACTAACAGTCCACCAGCAGCGGCATCGACCCAGTGGTAACAAATTACTGAGTACCGAAGTTACTGTGAATTTAAAATGATTTAAATGTTTGCGATATAAACTTTTGAATTCTGAATGTGATATGTAAATACAATCTCCAAAATACCATCTACAAATGATCTATTCCAATATTTTCAATATTTGAAGTGTTTCAAAACGATTTAAATGCTTGTGATTTAAACTATTGATAATATTTTGGCAAATTAGTATCTGATAAATAGAATTTTGAATGTGAAATGAGATCACTATCACCAAAAATACCATCTAGAAGTCATTTATTTAAATAATTTACATATTTGAAGTGTTTCGAACTGATTTGAATGTTTGCGATATCGACTTTTAGTCATTTTTTGTCAGATAATATCAGATTTATAGAATTTTGAATGTGTAATGAGAATACAGTCTCCAAAAATACCATCTAGAAATGATTTATTCCAAATTGTCCATATTTGAAGTGTTTTGAAAGATTGCGATCAAAAATGTATAAACCTTTATTCAATATTTGGTAAAATAATATCTAATCAATAGAATTTTAAATGTGACATCAGAACTTAATCTTCAACTCGTGAAAATGACAGTTTAGCTTTTAAGGTTTGAGTAGTAACTTTATCAGACTCAATTTCTTGTCGACATCCTTTGTTATGTAAGAACGTATGTTACGTCCGAGCTTTTCTGGATTTTTAATCAATTTCTGGCATTTTTTAACAATAGTTCCGTACAAACGAGGACTAGAAATACCCATAGTAATAAGCTGTTTACGAGTAACACCATATTTAAATATTACATGTTCATATCTATTACAAAACGTCTTCAATGTATTTAACAACTTAGGAAACCTGTAAACCTGTTGTAAAAGTTTGACTGTGATAGTATGTTTAGGTTCATTGAAATCATCAAGAGTAGAACAAACTTGTGCGAATCGTACCAGTTGCAAAATATACATAAATGTTCATTTAATCCCTATCCTTTCGTAAAATATTTAATACAGGAGTTTGTCTTTTATTGCAGTGTGGAGTTGGTAAAACAATTCCCCGTGGTAGAGATGTATGCTCTTTATTTTTCTTAGATATGGTGTACTTGTACATGAGATAATATCTCATGTGT
>MJUU01040583.1:45993-57254 GCA_002080025.1 Modiolus philippinarum
ATAAACATTTTTTGAAATTATGGATTTCCTCGGTTTGGGTTCTAGTGCTGCTGATGAGGAATAAATTTCCGAAATGGCCATACAGCTCATTAAAATTATTGCAGTTGGAGTTAACATATGTGTTATGGTCTCATGTTCATTTACTCCATATCCTTTCGTAAAATACCCCCTAGGATTGAGCAAGGGGAATGTCGCCGTCAAGACAAGGGAAATTAGTAATAGTGAAATCAAAATCAACCCTTTTTTCTTTGAGTTAATGGTCTTCCAAACGTTTAGATTTTATCTGCACTGAAGAGACAAAAGTTGTCGAAATGCGCATTTACAGAATTTAAATTAATAGTAACTTCGGTATTTAGTCATTTTATCATATATTTTGGTTTTGATTTTACCAGAGTCAATAATGATAGTCAGATCCAGAAAAGGGCAACATTTGGAATCATTGCTCATTGAAATTAATGCAGTTGGAGTTAACATATGTGTTATGGTCTCATGTTCATTTACTCCATATCCTTTCGTAAAATATTTGTTAGTTTGACTTAATTCCAGTTGTTGCGGGTAAATAATGTCTACATAATCTAAAAACTGTCAAAGATTGAGTGTATAATCATATCATCACATGTCCAGGAACAATGATTATTATACGTTATATTAGAGAAGAATCCTTGTTTTTTTTTTTTTGTTAGAGCAAGTGAATTGCAGACCAAAAAATTTAAAAGACCATTTAATAAGTTGTCCCAATTTGGATTTTAATCATATTATGTGGAAGGGTAGCATAAAGTGTAGAAAGATCATAACTGTCGATAGATGAGACTGGTCTTGATATATATTGTAGTTCATCTAAAACTTCAATTAAATTATTACACTCTAAAAGTAATTTATATCAGAATTTTGATAAGTTTTTCACATTATTTAATAACCAACTCCTTTATACAAGTATTTGAACTAGTAAAATGGATGGATAAATTAGTAGTGGAACACATACTAGATGCCAAAATAAAACGATGTTTGAAGGGATTTTTGTGAAGCTTAAGAATGCATCGGCAAACGAATACCGAAGCAAGAACGAGGAAAGGGGAAATCCAAAATCATTAATACAAAATCACGGCAATTCACAGCAACACGAATTGAGACAGTATGACAAAGAAACATTAAACAAAAAATGAGCAAAAGTGCTCCGGAAGGAACCCACTATATGGTAGGTGAGATGTTATCTTTAGGTGGAACTTCAAATAGAATAAAAAAGATAACAGGAAACACCTACAATGGCCGAAAAACATAGCCACATGCCACAAAGTAAATAGGAACTGCACAAGAAAAAACCACAATGAAAATACAAGAGACAAACGTAAACAACGAAAGGAACTCGAGACAGCCGGACTTGGTACCGGCACTGGCAAAATCCAGCCGTAGGGTTAAACCGGTTTATGGGTACCCAAACCTCCCCTTTCTCTGTCCCGTTTCCCTATAGTAAAATAAACATACGAATAAAACCCATACAGGTAGACTAAAAACTCCATAATCACAATCTAGAAAAGAAAAATGGAGGAACAAAACGTAATTTTGAAAGATGGGTCAAGGAGTACTCGCCGCTAAACTGCCCGCTAGCTCAAGGAGCATAGTCTGCTGGTATAACACTGTCACAATGCGGAAGAAAAATCTAATTCAAAACTCCAAGTGGGTTTGGTAAAGAATCATCATGTATTTCAGTAGACATCGGCAGTATCAGTGAGAGGCCAGTGTGTGTGTAAAATCCCCAGGTCACTGGATCCCTAAGCTAATTTAACGGACAAGTGTAGAATATACAGTCGATATCCCCTATTGCGTAAAGAATGTAAGTTACGTCCCATTTTTTCTGGACTTTTAATCAGTTTCTGGCATTTTTTAACAACATTACCGTAAAATCGAGGATGGGAAATGCCCGTAGTAATACGCTTTTTGCGAGTGGCATTATATTTAGATATCAAATGTTCATATCTTCGATGAAACTTTTTAAATGTATTTAACAATTTATGAAATCTGTAACCTTGCTGCAAAAGTTTTGAAGTGATAGTAAGGTTACGTTCGTTGAAGTCGTCAAGAGTAGAACAAACGCGTGCAAATCGTACCAGTTGGGAAATACTGTGGATGTACTTTTATTCGTGGACATCAATTTTCATGGTTTTCATAAATATCACTATTTCGTGCGTACTTAAATTCGTGGTTTCGAGTTTTTTGTATTGAAACACTAGGGAAAAGTGCATTTCGATGGGAACTTAATTTCGTGGTTTCAGAGAACCACGAAATCCACGAAAATTGGAACACCACGAACAATTGTACTTTCACAGTATAAACTCCGTAGGATGGGGCTAGAGGAACGTCGCCGTCAAGAAAAGGGAAATTAGTAATACTGAAATCAAAATCATCCCTTTTATCGTAAATTTAAGTTTTTATTTTACCAGAGTCATCGATAATAGTTAGATCCAGAGAAGGGCAATTTTTAGAATCATTATTAGCTTTATTAAGTTTCAGTTGTTGTGGGTAAATGATGTCGACATAATCTAAAAACTGGGGATTGTCAATAGTAAGGATATCGTCAATATACCTGCTGTTATCATTGAGAATAGAAATAAGTTGATCACTGTTCGGTATGGTTCCTTTTTGAAGCTTTTTCATTAAGTCACGTTTGTAACAGAAAAGAAAAAGATCTGCAATGAGAGGTGCACGATTTGTACCCATGATAATTCCAATGACCTGTTGATAAACAATGTTGCCAAAACGAACAATGTTGTCAAGCAAAAGATTGAGTGCTTTAATCGTATCATCACACGTCCAGGAGGAATGATTGTTGTAGGTAATATAAGAAAAGAATCCTTGCTTTTTGTTACGACAAATAAACTGCAGTCCAGAAAATTTAAAAGACCATTTAATCAATTGTCCCAGAGATTATGTGGAAGCGTTGTATAAAGTGTAGAAAAATCATAACTGTCGATAGATGAAACTGGTTTTTGTATTGATTGCAATTTATCTAAAACTTCAATAGAGTTTTTTACACTAAAAAGTAATTGACACCAAAGTTTTGATAAGTTTTTTCACAATATTTTATAATTAACTCCTTTATACAAGAAAGTACACTGGTTAAATGGATGGACAAGTTAGTAGTAGAACAATTACTCTATGCCGAAATAAAACGATGCTTGTATGGGTTTTTGTGAAGCTTAGGAATCCAGTACATTGTAGGCAAGGTGTTATCTTTAGGTGGAACTTTGAGCATTTCTGTATCCTTGTAATGTTGTTTGGTGAGAGTTTGTTCATCACAATTGGTGCGTTTGAAGGTATTAGAATTGTCCAATTCGTTTTGTTGGACATTTCTCTATCCTTATAATTTCTCTATCCTTATAATGTTGTATGGTTAGCGTTTTTTTTCGTCCCAATTGGTACGTTTGAAAGTGTCTGACTCGTTTTATTGGACACCGATGTAGATTTTCTATCAGACAATAGCAACGTTGCTAGAAGCCTTGTCAACAGGTACAGACACATATTTTTTACCAAGATCCTTCAGTCTTGACTTAATTCTGTTTACAGACAACTTAGGAGGTGACTCAACATAATTATCTTTCTAAAATTTATTATGTTGGTGACCTTGGAAATACAATGTAATAATTTTGTCTTTAAACAAATTTAGAGCATGCTTGTCTGCACTTTCTCGTTTGCACCATTGTTTACAATAATTGGTTACAGCGTTTTTTAATTATATCATAACATGCTTGCCAGTATATTTTTGAAGGCGGGCAATATTTATGCCCATTTCTAAAGAATTGTCTAACTTCCTGATCTACAATAATGTTACGATTCCCCGTTAATATATGTCCACAAGCGTCCTAGCGATATTGCAAAGTGGAACCGTCTCAGCTGCTATAATAGTTCTTCTCGAAATTAGCATCACAGGTAATAGAAGAGTAATTGACAAAAAAATGTTTCTAGTAGGTTTTTATAAGAAAACGAAATGACAGGCATGTCCTGGTTGTCAAAATAGACGGGTACAAGCTTTCAAATATCTTGGTCCCGAAAAATGCTTGCAATATCATTGAGGTCAGTTCCGTTAATAATGTATTTAATTTTCAAAAACTGTTTTACGTGCTCATCGGGTTTGTCGATTCTCGGATAAAGTCGATGAAAGTAGAAAGCATCAATAATTTTGATACATTCATAGAGCAGACTGTTAACAGACATATTACACTGCAAGGTTTGCCTACATCTATTTCGATGCCCCCTGTGTTGTCTATCGGTGTTGTTTTTGTTCTTATTTTTGTCTTTCGTCGGGCTACTTAATGACAAATATTTGTAGGTATACATTGCCCGATTTTACTTTTTTTCTCATTGACCGCTCCCGACATGTGTTGCTTCAATGACATATTTTAGTTGCAATCGATGTTGCTCAACATTTTTATTCTCTTCTTGTAACCCTGGTGCTTTCAGCTGGATTACCCTGAGCATCGCCCAAGTTGGCACTCCATGGTGGATGGCGAGCAAGGGAGTGACCTTGATATAATTTCTGTCAAGAATACCGCTTAAGTGCACGCTAGGGGCCTTCTTGATCTCGCTTGAGGGGGTGAATATTGTTCACCTCTAGTTGCAGACCTTCAGGCGACATCAAGATGTAGACAGGAAAAAAAGCCCTGTCATTGAAAAACTGGAGTTTTCTATGTATCGTGTGCGTTTTTGTCACATGTACATTCACTCCATATCCTTTCATTTTCTTATATTATCACACTCCAAAGAGATTTTATAAAGTTATGGTACAGGAATTGAACAAAGTTTAGTGAACAAACCATGCCGCCCATTGTTTTCGAAAACAGTATATAGATGTGACCTGCAATGGCGTAATTTCGGAGAAAAATTCCCAAGATATCAATAGAAGAGCACTGATAAATGTTTTCCTGACCCATGATGTTGTCATTCAACCCTAGTAGATAAGTCTGGATATGGGTTTTATAGAAATAAAAACAAAAATCAAATAAACATTAGAGTAAAACATAATTATATTTTATAAACAATTATAGTTTAAATACCAATTATATTTTAAATGATAAATTATATATTCATATTAGGGAGCATGCTCTTAAAAGCTGATAAATACTCTTGACTGGTATGCTATTTCCAAATGAAAATATTGTATCTATTTGATTGACATTTATGAGAAGTTAATTATCTTTTAATGGATACAGCTTCTTGAAATTGCTTGGAGCATCCTCCTAGCATGCTTGTAGGAAGCTTGTGAGAATAAATATACGATCCCTAAATGACTTTCGTAAACATTTTTTTTTTTTGCAAAGATACCAACCTTTCGATAAATTCTTTCAGCAATAGGATTAAAAACCACATTTATGAAATTAACAGTAAATTTGAAAAAAAAAAAAAATTCTGGCTCCCGAATTACTAAAGGAAATGCTTGTAGATAAAGGGCGACAAGTACATATTATTCTTTTCCTGCGTAGAATTTTTACCAAAAAAATGTTTTCGTGAAATCTTAGTTTAAACTAAAGAGAACTGAACACTGATATGCTAATTTATACATCGAATCATTGATAAATATCAAAATACCGAAGTTACTGTTAATTTATTTTCTGCATATGCGCATTTCGACAACTTATGTCTCATCAGTGCAGATAAAACCAAAACATTTGGAAGTCCATTAACCGAAACGTGTAAAATCTGATGGAGAACAAATAACCAAAAGCGTCTAAATAGAAAGCCAAAATTCAGCTAAGGACAGAGCTATGCATGAGGGAGATACTCCTTAGTTTTAAACAAAATTCGGTAAAATTTAGATATTGCAAATTTAAATAAAATCGGTTTTCGGGTCAGCACCGAAGTACTGACTACTGGGTTGGTGAATACCCTCGGGGACTAACAGTCCACCAGCAGAGGCATCGGCCCAGTGGTAATGAATATCAAAATACCGAAGTTACTGTTAATTTATTTTCTGCATATGCGCATTTCGACAACTTATGTTTCATCAGTGCAGATAAAACCAAAACATTTGGAAGTCCATTAACCGAAACGTGTAAAATCTGATGGAGAACAAATAACCAAAAGCGTCTAAATAGATAAGTAATGAATTGAAATAACAGACTGATTTAAAAAAAAAAAACGTTTGTTTTAGCATTGCATTCAATTTTGACAATGTGTATATTTTTACAAAGCAAAATTGCTAAAACATTTGTCGAATATATATTTTTATCATTTATTGATACATCTATATCTATCAAAAGTAATGAATAGTGTTAATAATACTATAATACTATCTTAAGATTGTTTTATGTATTTTAAAGGCTCATACACAAAAACGTTTTATCAAACCTGCCGTCAGGGATATTTAATAGCTGATAAGATGCTTTATGTATTTTACAGGCTCATACACATAAATGCTTTATCAAACCTGCCGTCAGGGATATTTAATAGCTTATCCAAATTACAATTTCTGTAAGTAAGCTTCCTACACAAGAAAGTATTCTATATGGGGATATAATGTAACTGCATACGGTCATTAAAATTTTGAGGGTTCATTTTTTCAGTGTAAAGTTTATGTATTTGTCGTTATACAATACCAGTTGTCGCCCAAATAGAATTGACTCAACATTATTGGTGAATGAAAGGATATGGAGTAAATGCACATGAGACAAACTCTCTACAAATACATGGTAAAAGCAAGCAATGGAACAGCGCTTTTTTTGGTGTTCTTCATCTTGTAGTCGGCTGATAGGCCTTCAACAATGAGTTTTCCACATACCTTATAGTAAGTTCAAGACGATCCCCTAACGCCAGTTTGAGCAGAATACTTTTCTTAATGTCAAACAACGCTACATCCATATTTTTTTATTATTCCGTGGCTGTGGGATCGTCAACAAACATAAAATAAGCTGGCAAAGTGTTCTTTCAATCACTGTCAACCGTTACCGACAAAAGCTCTGGCGTCGAAAGCCAGTAGACAATCATATCACACAGACATACAGAGGTTACTTATCAAGTCGATTGCCAGCAAACTTGGCAATATAAGATAGTGAAATGTGGGCAATATATGTTTTGGGCAGAATAAACATTTTTAAATAACAAAAATAATAAATGCCACAATTTTAAAAATTTGATAATATATTCGTATGAGAAATTATCTTACGAAACAAATACAGACTGAAACACATAGAGAGCACACACTTACAATTAAAGAATATTGAGTAAATGCACAACAGACCAAAAGACAAAGTCTCTACACATAGATAATTAAACAAAGTAATGGAACAACGCTTTCATTGTTGTTCTTCATCTCGAAGTTACTATGATGCCTTCAACAATGAGTTATGCTCGCACCTAAAAGTAGGTTAAAGACAACCTCTAGCACCGGTTTGAGCGGAATTCATTGCTAAATGTCGAGCAACGCTACACCTATATATAATTCTAGTCATAGATGCGGGGCTGTCAACAAACATAAGATTTCCTGGCAAAGTGCTGCTCTCGTCCGTTGATCGAAAAAAAGACTTGTAGAAGACAATCACACCATTTAAGCAATCACGGTGCACTCATTGAGTTCATTACAAGAAAACAAACATATATTTGTTACAGATATTTAAGAGGAAACAATTTATCAAGCATACCAATGGGGATATTTGATCACCTTACTGCACTGGAACAGCTGTAAGTATATATCTTTTGTAAGATTGGAAACTAAATATTAATTCTATGATTATGTAGCGTGTAAATTTCTTATAGAAATTTTCATTGATGTAACATCTCATATTCCTACACTAACCAAATTGCAACTTCCTTTTTCAATTACAAACGTGTGTTTTGTGATTTCAAAACTGATTACGTTATAGCCAAACCACCTGATTGTGCTTGCTCCTCTTCCCCATTCAATTTTAGACCAGCTGGACACGTTATAACTGGTGACATAGATATCGTAGACAACTTCAAACTACGAGATATCTTCTCAAAAGATCCCAAATTCCGTGAGCCCAAGCACATCAACTGGAAGTACAATTTCAAGATTTTGATTAGTGCAATTGAAAACTATGCTAGGAAGTGAGCAAAGAAAGAGAAAGGGGTCGTCAAGAAATTGTCCGACTGGATCAGGTTCATATAGTCATTGTTTGAAAATCGCATCCGGCGCTTAAAACAGCAATGAAATCCAGAAATCCCAGTGTATTTGAAGATCCCCTTGTAGAAAGAACTCTGACCCACCTCCATGAAAATTACGTTATTGTCCCTGCAGACAAAGCTTCTAACAACATACTGTTTGTGTGTAAGAAAGACTATCTCGACTGGCTTGTGAAGGAGATGGGCATCGACAGTTCATCTGGAAACCCTACTTATACCCCTACTACAACATCGAGCGATGAGATTGTAAAAAACCACACTTCAGTTTTAGCATCATTTGGCATCAAAGCCAATTATGAAAACAATCAACTCCCTTACATCTCCTGGGTATCAAAACTTTATAAGAATCCATACAAACAGAGATTCTTCATGTTCTTTGCCGGATCTTTAAGATGCACCACTTAACCTCTTTGACAGCTCCTGACTACTTTGTTGACCGCAGTCAGAGACTGCCTGAAAAATTACTGTGATAAAGTTTGATTTTGATTTGATTTCAAACTTATTATATTCATTAAAGAAAATGATTGGGCAACAGGCAAAGCCTATACAAGCCCTCTCCCATAATACATGCAAAATGTATACAAATTTAGATATAAACAAAAACATAAATACAAGCAGGACAATTTACAAAAATGAACACTTGTGAGGCTCCTCATGGAGGTATCGAGGAATCAGGTAATCAAATACTTACCAAAAATTCAATTAGTACTTGGACATTAGGGTTACTTGAAAATATGGTAATCTTTCGAAATTACATTTATCACAAAATATGATTGTCAGATATTGAGAGTTAGAATGAGGGTTTAAATAATTGAGAAATCAATTAAAAAACTAGTAATACAATATTAAGCAAGATAACACCTAATTATCAGCTTTTTTTTTGGGGGGGGGGAACCATGAATATAATCACAAGTTACTCTTTTTATAAATTATATTATCACAATCAAATGAAAATACATTAAGACATGCAATGGCACCATGATTAAAGAACATCAATATTTGTTTTTTTTAACATGAAACAAAAAGGAACTGATAATAAAGAACTTAATTAATTATACATAAATACAAAAAAGCAAATAAAAAGCTTACCCCACAAGAGGCGTGAATCAAGTGTGGATTCTTCAAAATTCCAAAGATATCCTTGAACAACTATCCTCAATCAGTTTAACCCATTCCCATAGCATTCAAACTTTTGACTTTTCTACTCTTAATACAACCCTGCCACACAATAAACCGAAAACAGTAATTGTAGATTTAATACATCAATGTTTCAGCACTAAAAATGAAGAACGCAGATACACCTATTTAGTTATTGGGAAAGACAAGACATATTTTGTTAAGAAAAACTCTGAACACTGAGACTGACGAAATCAAAATGTTAAAATTTCTGATCGACAATATTTTTGTCGAATTCAGAGGTCGTGTTTTCCAACAGACAATAGGGATTCCTATTGGAAATAACTGTGCGCCGCTTTTAGCTGACCTTTTCCTGTACTCGTACGAGGCCAAGTTTTTACAAGGGCAAACACAAAGAAAAAAACATTAAGCCCAGTCCTTTAATTTCAATTCCGCTACATAGACGATGTACTTTCTCTTAATAATCCTAAATTTAAGGAGAATTTACATCAGATCTAAACCAATGAGCTTGAAATTAAAGACACAACCAATACCCCTGTTGAGCCCTTAAGGGTAATCCTTACCTTAAATGTAATCCGATTACACTTAAGGTTAAGGACCACCCTTTAATGTAATCCCGGTTACATTTACGGTTGCAGGACCTCCCTTAATTGTAACCGATTACAATTAAGGGAGATAGTGTACATAAGCCTACAATACCTACCGTAATTGTAATCCCTCGGAAATAGTTTACAATTTGCAGCACATATATATAAGATAAGAAAACGCGTTCGTCATAGCTTGATTATGCAGTACCCCTTTTACTGAGATTAGATTTGTCAAAAAGGTATAACCACAAAGTTGGAACATACATATAGTTTACGCAACTTTGAACTTCATCTAGAAAGTACATTTGTAACTACTGAAACTAACTGAAGCAAAACCTCATACGAATACAAAAGCAACAAACCAAATAAATATTCATAAACATAATTCATAACAGACTTCGCAATGCTATGGTACATCTAAGGCAGACAAAGACACATCAAAAACAAAAACATAAATTGACATACATAAATAATGCAAATGATGCACTTGAAGTCTTTTTACTGAAGCAATTGCAAATTTTTTATGATTTGCCTAAAAACCTAGGTAGAACATTGTTTAACATTGAAATAAATTAAGAGAAAGTTAAAAGTAGCAAGAAAATGGTTGTATCTGTTTAAAGTTGCTCACGTTAAATATTGTTCCCTTACATAGCGTGTCCGAAATTATGAGTATGAACCCTCCTAAACAGGGCTGACCCCGATGGATCCCTTGAATATAGAAATAGGACGCAGTATCCAAGGCTGTTTGGTACAACCCCTTCAAAATTAAATATAAAATATTCGTGGTTGTGCGTTATGAATGAATACCTAAGCCATCTTTCGGATAGAATGCAAACTCATGTCCTCGTGTTGGTACAGATGCCATGCTACCTACACGTTATAGGACATCTGCAGCATACTATTCAATCTTTTTTGAGTGGTCCGTAGGTGATCGGTTGCAAGTTTCGATGTCACCCTACTTTTTGTGGCAATATAAATTTCCTGTTCCCCAACCCCAATTGATTATTTATTTAAAATTTGTTCTCGTCTTGATATAGCTAAAATATTGCTAAGTAGACGTTCAACAATATCTAAATAAATCGAGATGAAACCGAATTGTCAGCCAAAACGGATAGTCGATGGACTAGACACGAATGGACCCAGTAATAATGACAGACACACGAAGCACAAAACATACATGCAAAACTAATAAAACAAGATGAAAATCACGGACTCCACAAAAATCCGGGAGTGAACGCAGGTTCAACATCAACCCTTAAATGTAATGCTTACCGTAAATATATCAATAACAACTAAAACCCTTTTTTCACTATCCCGTTACCTGACCTAAATCAACAAAGTCAAAGAGATAAAGAGCCAATACAGGTAGACCACTACTTATAAAACTACTTCTCGGTAAAAGGATTA
>MJUU01040583.1:58767-76432 GCA_002080025.1 Modiolus philippinarum
ACTTTACTTTCACAGTCTATTGACCATGTTAAGTTTTTCTGATTAGATCACTTTCTCAATTACAGTTTGGCATATGACATTAGTCATTGACCTCAATTTCACGGCCTAGTGACCAGGTAAACCTTCTCTGATTTGATCAATTTCACAATTAATACAAGTGCTAGATCAATAATTTTAGGTATGAAGGTTAGTCTTAAGTAGTACATGTCAGTCTGGCGTGTGATTTCTGTCCTTGAGCTGTTTAATGAAGGTTTAGTGACCATTTTTTTTTTGTTTAGATTAGATCGTTTCTCGACATTTATTAGTGGTAGATCAATAATATTTTGTATGTCACTTGGTTTGGGTAGTTTATGTCAGTCTGGTATAAGACTTTTGCCCTTGACCTCAATTTCACAGTCTAATGATCAAACAGTATAAGTTTCTCTGATCAGATACATTTCTTAATAACTGAAATAAGCGTAATTTAGGTTAATTTTTGTAGTATATTTTCTCATTTCCTTTGCAATTTGTCTAACAATTTCCCACCGATCCACGTGCCGACGAGCGAGACAACAATTTGGGTCCATACTTGATGTGATTTTGCAGTCAGTGGGAAGCACATAAAAACATCTGCATCAGTGAAATCCGGTTTGTGATCCGTTTTGGCAAGTTTCTGAGATATACAAATATTTTAAGTTAATTGACGATACGTGGAAATAGTGAGATATTTGAATTCTAGTCTTATACGATTTGAATTTTGCGCCAATATTGATAGCGTCGGGGTAGACAGGATATATCACGACACTGCCCGTAGCTTCGAATCTCTGGAATTTATGTCTCTTACAAAACTGCATTTAAAAAGATTTGTAAAGATGTCGCATTGTCCTCAATATTGAACAACAGTAGCATTATACACGAAACTTTCTGCCTGATTTGGCAAGGAAGCATCAGGTATTTCCGTACAAATCCCAGTATCGATGAGAAACAGTCTGACCCGTTAAATGAAAGTTGTTTTTTTTTTTCGCTGTCTGATTGTTCTCGGAATGAAGGAGTAAGTCGGATTGAGTCGCATGCAGATAGTGATTTTGTGATTCGAGATAACATAAGACAACCCATCCTGGTCACCTTTCCTGTAAATGTTTATCATGACTGTTTTTTTATCTTCCCGCTCTTTTAGAGGGGGAGGAGGGGGTCTGATCTCGGTGAAAATAATGACAAAATTCCAATTTCCCTAGTAAATAAATGACTTAATCCTGATACCGAAAAATGAAGATTCCTATTCCGTTTAACATGGGTATAGTTACGGGTTAATCCCGAATCAGCCCGTTGAATAAAACAACTTATCACGGAGTCCCGGAAAAAGATCCTTCCGTCCCTCATTTTTCGATTCCATCACAACAGTTGTCATTAGGAAAATTTTAACCCTCAGAATAGTGTCTACAAATCTTTAACATCCTGTCTGTACATTTTCAAGCAATTCTTAACTACTTGATTTATCCCTATGGAAACGCTAGCAATTATGGTATTTCTAGAAAAAAATTGGTCGCTAGAAATAATATGCATTATGGTTCTTTTCGGTATGCCTTTAATTTTTGGTTTTTAGATGAACCCTAAAATTGGTCGCTAGAAATTGATCGCTAGCTTGAATCTGGTTAAAAAGTCAGAATTTCTATCATTTTCATACAATTCTTCTCCTTTCCGTTTTAGGGAATTGAAAGCTGTAGTACAATTTCTTTTGTATAATATTTTGAATCAATTCTGAGCACTTTTTCTCCGCCCTTTT
Organism: Modiolus philippinarum; assembly: GCA_002080025.1. Lineage (NCBI taxonomy): Eukaryota > Metazoa > Mollusca > Bivalvia > Mytilida > Modiolidae > Modiolus > Modiolus philippinarum. Next base: position 60,530 of record MJUU01040583.1, read on the forward strand.
TTGTTTCCATGGTAACGATAAATATGACTCATAATCATGCTATGGCTGAACACGTTTTCTAATCTTATATGCGCTGCAAATTGTAAACTAATTCCGAGGGACTACAATTACGGTAGGTACTGCAGGCTATCTCCCTTAATTGTAATCGGTTACAATTAAGGGAGGTCCTGCAACCGTAAATGTAACCGGGATTACATTAAAGGGTGGTCCTTAACCTTACGTGTAATCGGATTACATTTAAGGTAAGGATTACACTTAAGGGCTCAACATACCCCTACTTCAGTTTTGTACCAAGATCTTTTATTGTATATTGACGAAGATGGGCGATTGAAATCTAAGCTATATGACAAGCGTGATGATTTTAATTTCCCTATTGTGAACTTTCCCTTTGTTAGCAACAATATACCTATCTTTCCAGCCCATGGAGTGTACATTTCACAGTTGATTCGTTACTGTCGAGCGTGTAGTTTGTATTGTTATTTTTAACAGAGCAAAAACACTGTCCCAAAAGCTGCTTAGTCAGGAGTTTGTTCAACGTATGTTAATTTCATCCCTAAACAAATTTATAGCCGTCACCATAACATCACTGAAAGATGTGACGTGTCGGTATCCCGAATGAAAGTGGACATTTTCAGCTCGATTCACGTCTTCCTGGATTTTACTACCGATTTTGACATTTTCCTGGATTGACTCACTCACAGTGTGACGGGTGTCGTTAACAGAGCAGGACATGCTAACCCCCCCAGAGCACCTGATGTCACTTTCGGTTTCACTAGAATTCACACTGTGAGTGCCTTTGTTATAAAGGTTGTGATTTCTATTTCTTTGCTTTGTATCTGTCTAGCGTCATTGTTTTCTGTGTTCTCGTGTTGGCCATACCTTTGGAATTCGATTTTTGTAAATTCCACTCCTTTGTTCCTTCGGTATTTTGCTGCCGTTGATTTATTGTTTACATAATAAATAAGAAAATAAGAATTAGGGTCATAGTTCAAATAAGAAAGGATTTTATGTTTATTTGTATCTGAAAAAAGAAAAAAAAAACAAACAAAAAACAACAACAACAACAACAGACGAATTTTAAATAGCATAAGTATTTGTAAATGGTCCCTGTATTATTTAAGGTGGTACGGGGGTCTAAAGATTGATAGATACAATTTTCTTACATTTTCATGAATTACACTTTGTTTTGAGGGCATGCATATATGCAAAAACTAAGATTTTGCGGTCACAGGCCACATCAGCGAGAAATTTTTCATATAAAAGTCAGCTATATTTGGTTGAAATGATATGGAAAATTAGTGAATTTTCACAAAATTTTAATTTATTTTAGATACATCAGATAATTTGTATACAAAGGGTTAAATTACTAGCTAATATATTTTCATTCGAGTTGCATAAAAACATCTTCGGGACACCAAACTAATTTATGAATAGATAGCAAAAAAAACTGTTTTTTTTTCTATCATTTCTATACAAAATATCTCCTCTGAATAAAACAGGAGTTTGCTAAAAAGGTTTGATATTTTGCACGTTTACCTCATAAAAGAAGAGCATATTCGATCAAATTTGACTATCATAAGACATCGTATTAAATCGGCAAACAAATACCGAAGCAAAAATGATGAAAGGGGGAATTCCAAAATCAAAAATCTAAAATCACGGAAATTCATATCTATCCAACACGAATTGAGATAGCATGACAAAGACAAAACAAATAAACAAAGATGAACAAGAACGTCACAAAACAAAAGCATTAGAAGTGTGAGCTCCTACAAAAACTGAAGTATCATCAGGTCCCCGGGACGGTGAGCATGCTGTATTCCACACGTTGCACCCGTCACACTACCAGTAAAAAGTCCGGTTTTGTTGCTATCGGTTTTTGTCAGCCCGGTAATCAACTCTTGATCTATCCAAAGATATCTCTTCTCATCTGTGATATAGAGACATTGTAACGGTCTATCAAATTATGGTGATGACCGTAAAACTTCTGTAGTGTCTATTGCAACCGTGACTGAACATACCCTTGATGTATAAGTTTTTTGAGACAGTAATTTCGCTCTGTTGACAAAATCGTTGTGTAAACTACAGGCATGGCAATAACAAATGAGTTGTGAAATGTACACGCCATATGCCGGAGATGTAGGAATATAACTGCTCAAAACGGGATGTTCACTATTGAAAAGTCGAAATCATCAGGCTTGTCGTAAAGTTTTATGTTCAGACGTCCAGAGTTGTCAATGTAGAAGCATATGTCCAGGCATCATGCTGATGATGGTGTCTCTTTAATTTCGAGTTCATTTGGGTATAAAAGATGAAAGTTATCCTTAAATTCAGGATTGTTCAATGAAAGAACATCATCTATATAACGGAAACTGAAATTAAAGGATTTTGCTAGCTAATTGTCTTTTTTATAACTAGCCCTTGTATGAACCTGGCTTCTTCGGAATAAAGAAACAAATCAGCTAAAAGTGGCGCACAATTAGACTGAAAGACTGATGTATTAAATCCAAGAGTACTGACTTTAGCTGATCGTGAAAATAATAATGGAAAATTTCGTCAATAATTTTTCAGCTTTTGTAAACAGTAATAATTTGAAATTTGATCTAATGTTTTGGTATGAAGAATTGTACTTTATCTCCCCTTTTCAAGGAAACGTCATACAATTTAAGGAAATAGTCAATTTGACACAGTTTTCATTACAGCGCTATTTGTCAAAGTTTTCTCTGCAGTCCTGGAAGCTGTATAGAACATCTTACGTGGACATCCGTGTCCCATGGGCACATTTTTATTTCTTATCAATAAAAGAGACGATACGCGGATTTTACCGAAACTGATAATTTACTTTCTGGCAAAAATATTACCTATAATTCCTGTTCCTGAACCATAAACGGTCAAGGTTAAGGACATTATCTGTAGTTTCTGTTTCAAAACGTCCACTTCTTGATTTTAGCAAATTGTCATATTTGACCAATTGCTTAGAAGCTGTTGCTGTGAACAAAGTATTCCTTGGGTCCAATTTCCATATTAAATCACGAACGCAGAAGTGTAAAATCGAAATACCAATGACATTTTATAAAATGTTTAATTGTTGACCTATTGCAGTGTCCGAATTGTTGACATCAAACAAACAAAATTAACCATCTTTCATGAGAAAACGTGAACATTTGAATGACAAGAAGTGGATTGGTTCACTAACACTTTGATATACTGTCAGACTTCGAAAAACAAAATCGAATATCGGAGAGGAAAATGAATCAGAAAATATTAAAAAGATAAAATGAACCATAATCGATTAGTACCAAATGCATTTTGATATAACCTCAGACTTCGAGCAGCGAAAAACAGAATGGAACAACTTAAGGTTATCCTGTTAAAATTTTGCTTTAAAAAACTGACATGTATGGCTGATATATGTTATAAAGTCTATAGGGAATCGTGAAAGAAAATGTCAAAAAGGGAAGATGGTATTTTTCCTTCATTAAAGTACATAGTTTGAATAACGAAAAAGAGAACAACTAGACTCATACAAATACGAATGCAACTATATGGAGCTTATTGTTTGTATTGTATGAGCAAAATCGCCGCCATTTCAATGCACTGTTCATGTGACGTTTAGTAATGGTAACAATAGATGTCACTTATGATTTATCCATTTGTCCATGGAAGATGAGGTCGCATGCATCGATCATCCATGTGTCATCTATCACTGTGAATGGGGGTAATAACAAAATTACCAAACAGAGTGGTCAAAAGCCGAACTCAATGAGACAAAAAGACAAATCAGGTGAAAACCACCAGCAAAATTGTCGACCGCAATGGTCCAGACTAGGTACTGGCATTTCAAAAGAAATGGTGGGTTAAACCGGTTTTACAGCAACCAATGAAAGAAATCATTAATCGTTTATATGGTATTTTATTCCTTGAACGACACAAGTAGTAAACTTTGTATAGTATTTTATTCTGAATGAGGAAATGCATATTTTTTTCAGGACATTATCAATAAACAAGTTATCAGATTTGCCGATTGGGTTATTTGATAAACTGACCGCACTAGAATTACTGTAAGAATACATAAAGATATAATAGAGATGTTAAAAGTATAATGTAGAATTTAAAACTTCTGTCTTCTTGGTCGTTTGATGTATTGACTGGGGCTTATTACATCTGTCTGCTTGGTCTTTTGATGTATTGATTGGGAATAATTACTTCTGTCTGCCTGGTCTTTTGATGTATTGACTGGGATTTATTACGTATGTCTGCTTGGCCGCTTGATGTATTGACTGGGATTAATAACATCTGTCTGCTTGGTCGTTTGATGTATTGACTAGGGCTTATTACTCCTGTCTGCTTGGTCGTTTGATGTATTGACTGGAATTAATAACATCTGTCTGCGTGGTCTTTTGATGCATTGACTGGGTCTTACATCTCTCTGCTTGGTCGTTTAATGTATTGACTGAAATTAATAACATCTGTCTGCCTGGTCTTTTGATGCATTGACTGGGTCTTATTACATCTCTCTGCTTGGTCGTTTGATGTATTGACTGGAATTAATAACATCTGTCTGCGTGGTCTTTTGATGCATTGAATGGGTCTTATTACATTAGTCTGCTTGGCTGTTGATGTATTGACTGGGATTAATTACTTCTATCTGCGTTGCCGTTTCCTGTATTGTCTGGGACTCATTTCTTCTATATATATCTGCGTAGTCGTTTAATGTATTGACTGGGATTAATAGCGAATGTCCATTTGGTTGTTTGATGTATTGACTGGGATTAATTACGTCTGTCTGCTTGGTCGTCTGGTTTATTTACTGTGACTAATAATGCCTGTCTGCTTGGTCGTTTGATGTATTGACTTGGACTAATTACTTCTATCTCCGTGGTCGTTTTGATGTATTGACTGGGGCTTATTACGTCTGTCTGCTTGGTCGTTTCCTGTATTGACTGGGGCTAATTACTTCTATCTGTGTGGTCGTTTGATGTATTGACTGGGACTAATTATGTCTGTCTGCTTTGTCGTTTGATGTATTGACTTGGACTCATTACGTCTGCCTGCTTTGTCGTCTGGTTTATTTACCATTTACGTCTGTCTGATTGTCGCGACATGTTGTAATCTATTCTGCATTACATTTTAATTACACTGATCATGACTGGAAAAATATGCAAGTAATACAAATTGACTAAAATCGATCGTGGACAGACACACAGAGGCAGGCTCAAGAAAAGTTCTGGAGAGAAAAGCTGAAATCCGGTTTGCATAAAAAAATTTAAATATAGTTTTGCTAAAAATCCTACCCCTACCCATTTTTTCTTACTTTTTATAACTGATCAACTTGTTCTCATTCTGACATGACTGAAGTTTTGCTCGTTGGGCGTTAAAAACAATTTTGCAACAGTATTGTTAATAGAATTGATGTACGCATACTGACAAACTTCTTTTTCCCCTTTCTGATGTTACATCTGTAAACAACAGCATCCAACATGTAATTTAAAACATCTATGCATTCTTGCAACGCATTAAACATCATGTATGAAAGTCATGTGATATTAATACAGACGTGGAAAAGTTACACTAGACAATTGAAAACCCTTCTTTTTGAGGGGCGTAGATTGGTCTAGTAGATATTATCTCTGACTAACATGCTAGGCACTTATGCCGAAGATGTACAAAGAGTTGTAGGTTCGAACCCAGGTATGGGTCTTCAAAAATTCAATCTGTCATTCAGATGATTTTAAGAGTGTAAATTACAAGGGAATTGTAAGTTTAAAATTATATACATGCATATTAATTATTTCATCTAATCTAACATTCTGTTTAATTTAAATTTAATTACAGAATCCAATGTTCATAGATATGGCACGCGTTGTTCTGATAAAAATAGACAGCTTTATATATATATATATATATATATATATATATATATATAAAGGTCACTTAATTTAGAATTATGTACAGTAGCATATATATTTTCCAAATAAAGACTCAACACAACTGGAATTTCATCATCTTATTTCACAACATCTTTCATGTTTTACAACAATCTTCAGGTGAATGTCGTCGTTTAGTAGCGACGGTAACTAAGCGACGTTATTATAACGTCACATTATTGTTAAAAGGGAGAAAAATAAATATTTAAAAATATATATAAAAAAAAAGATATAAAATAGGCAATGTTTGTTAATAAAAACTACACTATTGTCTATTTAATATAGGATTAAATTTCGAAATAAATGTTTTTTCCTTTATTTCCCGCAGAATGTCACTAGAACACTGCATCTTATAAAACGGGAAAACAAAAAAACGGCCACCGCCGCATATCTCTAAATGTTCACTTAAAGGTATCTGCCGTACAGTTGGATCTCTGATATGCTGGCGGTGAACTGTCATGCGTTCACATAAAGAATTTCTTGTTTGCCCTATGTATATCTCTTCACAACCCGGACATTTGATGCAATATATCAAGTTAGTACTTTTGCAATTCATATCTGCATTTGTATATAATTTAGTCCCCGATTTTAAGATGAGCTCATGTCCCGAATAAATTGAAGCGCATGTACCACATCGGCTGTCATTGCACTTTGATACTGAACGTTGTGTATTGAGTTGATTTAAGTCAAACTTAGCTTTCGTTAATAAACGCTTTAAATTTGGAGGTTGGCTGCGGGAAATAAAGGAAAAAATATTTATTTCGAAATTTAATCCTATATTAAATAGACAATAGTGTAGTTTTTATTAACAAACATTGCCTATATTATATCTATTTTTTTATGTATATTTTTAAATATTTATTTTTCTCCCTTTTAACAATAATGTGACGTTATAATAACGTCGTTTAGTTACCGTCGCTACTAAACGACGACATTCACCTGAAGATTGTTGTAAAACATGAAAGATCTTGTGAAATAATATGATGAAATTCCAGTTGTGTTGAGTCTTTATTTGGAAAATATTATATAGATATATATATATATATATATATATATACGTCTGAAAATCAGCCCAACATTGTTAGATCTGCACATTGGTAGTTCCCTCTCCGAGATTCGAACCATCACTGTTGTGACATCTTTGGCAACACCGCCTGCACTACGTCTAGCGCCATAGACCACGCGGCTACCTAGGCTATATTAAAATATAGCTTTCGGTAACCGGGTGATACCTCCTCGAAGGTTTAATCTAGGGTTGTAACGCAGTACATGATGTATAGGTGCTCGTGCGGATCAGCCGTGTGTATAGCAGAGAGGATTCAATGTCTTTCGACTAGGAATGCCGGCACACAAAGTTATAATTTTATATAGTTGTCTGACTTCATACTATACCTGTCCAATGGATAATATCGTGAGACATTATACTGGGCTTGATGAATTATTTATATAAACGTCTGAAATATATAAATGTTATATTTTTATAAAGATTATATTTTCTCTTTTTGTTTGGACAATGTACAAAAGAAAAGAGAGCTAATATCATTTTGAATTAAACATATTTTATTGTTCAAAATATTTACAGCAATGGGATCGGGCACAAGTTATCACAACATTATATAAAGCCCTCTCCCTACAATATACAACATAATACGGTAAATGACAGCAAGTGAACAATAATATATTCAAAAATTATAATTAAAGTAACACTAACAAACACACTCACATGCGAACACACACATACATACACACACACACAGCAACCACTAATCAAAGCATTTACAATGTTTTATAAATTAATAATCTGCAAGAAAAATGTCAACATTTTGTTCTACAGGATAATTTTGGATGCTTACTCTACCGGTACACCTGATCTCCCCCATGGTTTTTATTGGGTCCGTGTTGTTCATCTGTATGTGTGTCTTCATTTTTCTTTTTTGTCCTTAAGTGGTGTCCTTGTTTCTTAGTGTTTCCGATGCTGCCATTGTCAATGGATTGTTCGTTCTTTTGACTGCCGGTTCGGTTCTCGCTTACTTTTATTTCCAAACAAAATACAATTTAAAGAAATATCTCCATATATACCCAGGACTAAGAAAAGATTGCGCCGAATATTATTATAATTTGGATATAACATGAAAAAGTGGAATGAGTTTTCACATGGAAATCCACACGCACAGCTACAGTACTGTGCAACGTAGCCCTTACCGTATGACGAACGCGAAAGGGATTGCTGACGGGATGTGGACGGATTGCTGACGGGAACTTGACGGGACGGGACGGGACGAATCGATTCACGTCCATAGCAGTTCACGTCCAGGTACTCGTCATTTGACGAATACAATTCGTCAATTGACGAGAGAGGACTCGTCATTTAATGATTTGGAAAATAATCAAAAGATTAATAGATAATTGAAATTTTCAAATGAAACGAAACGAATTCAATCGTGATAACGGTTAACATTAACAGTGACTGGGAACAGTTTATACTTTAGTTTGATATAAAAAGAATGCATTAATTGAAAATCAAAAGTAAATTTTACCTTATTTTGTTAAGAACTCCACGAAAATGAAGAAAATGATAAAACTATCGATTGATTTTAATCAAATATCCCCGGGAATCATTTTTGTCATTTCAAATGGACAGGTCAGGGGAAAACTTTCCTTTTACACATTATTTTGTTAAAAATTCCATAAAAATGTGATAAAAGATCTTAAAAATCTTCATTTTAGTCATTAAAAATGTACATGATAGTGCCGAACTTTCCTTTTACATATTATTTTGTTAAAGATTCCATGGAAATGAAAAAATTGTAATAAAAAATTACTGATGAATCTTCATTTTAGTCATTGCATATACACCGGTCAATGCAGAACTTTCCTTTTACACATTATTTGCTTAAAAATTCAATGAAAATGAAAAAATGTAGAAAAAATTACTTATGAATCTTCATTTTAGTTACTACATATACAACGGTCAATGCAAAACTTTCCTTTTACACATCATTTTGTTAAAAAATTCCATGAAAATCAATAAATGTAATAAAAAATTACTTATAAATCTTCATTTTAATCTTTACATATACACCGGTCAGTGCGAAACTTTCCTTTAAAACATTATTTGGTTAAAAATTCCATGAAAATGAAAAAAATGTGATAACAAATTACTTATGAATCTTCATTTTAGTCATTACATATACACCAGTTAGTGCGAAACTTTTGTTTTACATATTATTTTGATCAGAATTCCATGAAAATGAAAAACTGTAAAAAAAATTACTTATGAATCTTCATTTTAGTCATTACATATACAACGGTCAATGAGAAACTTTCCTTTTACACATCATTTTGTTAAAAAATTCCATGAAAATCAATAACTGTAATAAAAAATTACATATAAATCTTCATTTTAGTCATTACATATACACCGGTCAATGCGAAACTTTCCTTTTAGACATTATTTTGTTAAAAATTCCATGAAAAAAAAAATTGATAAAAAATTACTTATGAATCTTCATTTAAGTTATTACATATATACCGGTCAGTGCGAAACTTTACTTTAAAACATTATTTTGTTAAATAATCCATGAAAATGAAAAAATATAGAAAAAAATTACTTATGAATTTTCATTTTAGTCATTACATTACAAAAACAGGAAAACAGCAAACTCCTACAATGGCCAGGAACTACAATCACATGCCACAATTAAAAAGCAAACTGCCCCAGAAAAACAATAATGAAAACAAGAGACAAACATAAATAACGATTGGAACTCGGGATAGCCGGACTTGGAACCGGAACTAGCAAAAGCCAGTGGTAGGGTTAAACCGGTTTATGGGTACCCAAACCTCCCCTTTATCTATCCCGTTTCCCTATAGTTAAGTGAACATACGAATAAAACCCAATACAGGTAGACTACTAACTCCATGACCACAATCTTGAAAAGAGAGAATATGACAATACGTAATTTTGAAAGATGTCAAGGGGTGCTCACCGCTAAACTGCCGGCTAGCTAAAGGGGCCTAGTCTGCTGGTAAAACACTGCCGCACTACGGAAGAAAAAGCAAACTCCAAATTCCCGCAGGATTTGTTCAAGAATCATCATATATTTCAGTAGACATCGACAGTATACACTGGTCAATGTCAAACTTTCATTTTACACATCATTTTGTTAAAAAGTTCTATGAAAATCAATAAATGTAATAAAAAATTACTTATAAATCTTCATTTAAGTCATTACATATATACCGGTCAGTGCGAAACTTTCCTTTAAAACATTATTTTATAAAAAATTCCATGAAAATTGAAAAAAATGTGATAAAACATTACTTATGAATCTTCATTTTAGTCATTACATATATACCGGTCAGGGCGAAACTTTCCTTTAAAACATTATATTGTTAAAAATTCCATGAACATGAAAAAAAATGTGATACAAAATTAATTATGAGTCTTCATTTTAGTCATTACATATATACCGGTCAGTGCGAAACTTTTCTTTTACATATTATTTTGATCAGAATTCCATGAAAAAGAAAAAATGTAAAAAAAATGACTTATGAATCTTCATTTTAGTCATAACATATATACCGGTCAGTGCGAAACTTTTCTTTTACACATTATTTTGTTGAAAATTCCATGAAAATGAAAAAATGTGATAAAGATTATTTATGAATCTTCATTTCAGTCATTACATATACACCGGTCAATGCGAAACTTGCCTTTTACACATTATTTTGTTAAAAATTCACCGAAATTGAAAAAATGTAAAAAAATAAATTACTTTTCAATCTTCATTTTAGTCATTACATGTACACTGGTCAATGCGGAACTTTCCTTTTACACATTTTCGTTAAAAATTCCTTGAAAATGAAAAAAATGTGATAAAAAATTATTCATTGCAAATCTACCAGCCAGTTCAAAACTTTTCTTATACAACTTAGTTTTTTTTTTTATTCCATTACATGTATTTTTCAAAATGCAGCAGTTCCTTTCGAACTTTATCTTATCAAAAACTCCATGAAAATGAAAAAAAAATATGATAGGCAATTATTTATTAATATTATAATTGATCTGTTACGATGATGTACCGATCGTGTATACACTGAGTGAAACGAATCTGTATCTCGCAAAATCTTTAACCCGACACATCACGTGATATATGGACGATTCTGGACGCGATTTGGAGGAATAGGGATCTCGTCATCCGTCACGTCAATTGACGGGTTGGACGAATAACAAGTCGTCACGTTAATTAACTGATTGCTGACTGACCGCTGACTGCTCCCTGACGAACGGATGACGGATGACTGATCTTTTTTTCTGTAAGGGCTACGTTGCGCAGTACTTTACGATTGTCTCTTAAGTTAAACCGATAAAGATCATAACTCAATGCACTCTTATTATTACGGATTTTAGTATGTAAAATATTGATTCTTCTTGTTCCGTGAAAATACCAAACAGGAACAGAAAAATTCGTAGGAATTTTGTTTAAACTGGTTTTAAAACTACTCTTACTTTGACAATTTCTGTCATCAAGACTCAAATTATTCCATGCTTGTTATGTAGATGGAAAAAAGGAAGACTGTGTTAACGATAATCTACAACTAGGAACAACATAATTTTCACCATTACTTAGAGAATAATTAGATATTTCCGAAACTTTAGGCGGTAAAAGGTCACACAAATATGAAGGACACTGGTTCTTTACTATATCATACGATAGACATAAGCTTTTTTTATTCCACTTGTCTAATAATTTTTCCCACCCAGTTTCTTGATATAAAAGATTCCCTACTAGCAAATGATGGTAAACCAGTGACAATCCTAGCTGTCTCCATTTGTAATTTTACTAATTTTTCGGTAAGTTCCACTCCAAAGCCATTCCACCGCTCACAACTATATTCCAAAACAGGTCGTATATATGTCAAGTAAATTTTACTTGATGTTCTCTTTTTAACAAAAACTCTAACTTTCGTAGTAAAGACAGTTTACGACATACACTTTGACATATATTTTCAATATGACATACCCACTTACAGTTATCACTTAAGATAACACCAGGATGTCTATGTTCTTTACAAGCTTCAAGAATTGTATCTTGAAAAATAATTCCAAATTTTCACTTAGTTTTGTTAGGGTTGAAAATGACTTATCAACCATAACACACCATTTTCTATCTGACAAATAACTTTTGAACCAGTCAAGTAACTGGCCAGTTACTCCATATGATTTCAGTTTTATAATTATAGCTTTCAACCATACACGGTCAAATGCTTAAGAAATATCGCAAAAGACAATAAAGAGTGATTTCTTCTCCTCTAAAGCTGTACAAATATTCCGAAAAAATCTCAGTTAGCTGATGAACTGTGGAATGAACTGTGGAGTGAATCCTGACTGATATTAATACAACAGGTTATTGGACAAAAGGTGATTGAAAACATGTTTAAAAACTATTCTACCAAATACTTTGCCTATCGTACTTAGTAGAGCCACGGGTAGATAGTTCGACGTAAGATTATTTTTACCGGACTTAAATAACGGTATTACTATTGCCGTCTTCCATTTTCTGGAAACCGATTTGTTGATAGAGATGAGTTAAAAAGAGTACATAAAGGTTTACACACGGTTCGTGCTGTATATTTAAGCATATGGTGATTTATATAATCTAAACCTGAGGCCTTACCTCACTTTAATATTTGCAAAATATCTAACAACTCCTGTTGTGTGATCACTATTGATCTGAGTTCTGCCTCAGTTCTAACTGGACACACTGGAACGTCAATACCATGATCATTGACATTAGCGATAGAGCAGAAATAATTATTTAGAGTTTCTGATATATCAATATTGTTATATGACAATGTATTATTCTCACCATCTAAAATTGGCGGAATATTAGTACATTTACCAGAACCCATGATTCGTTTCGTGAGTTTCCAATACGCTTTTGAGTCTCGTTCTCTATATTGTTCTATAATAATATTAATGCTATCAAAAAAGGACTCCCTTGCAAACTTTTTCATAACCTTGTAACCTTGTTACGTTGTTGTTTGAATTTAACAATATCAGCATGACGCTTTGTTTTACGAGCCGACTTGTGTAATCGATCACGTTTACGAATTTCGCGTCACAACTCGGAATTGAACCAAGGTTTATCCTTCGGACGAATAGTTTCAACTTTATACGGAAAACATTGTTTGGCAAGATCAGTAAATTTTTCGGTAAAGAAGTCGCAAGCGTCTTCAACACTAGTACTATTTTCAAATACAGTATTCCAATCGTACTGAACAAAAAGGTCATTACACTTGCCAAAATCAGCATGTTTATAGTCCCATACTTCGCGTGTATACGATTGAGATATGTTTACGGGAATAAAAATCTTAGCTTCTATCGCGTGATGATCTGTAACGCGTCTGTCGGTATTTATAACGGACGATTCCACGCAATTACATGCATCACTAAACAACATAATATTAATTAAGCTTTCCCTAGTATCAGACACTCTAGTTGGCTCGTTAATTACATTTGCAAATTATACATCACCATTATATCTTTTAATACATGGTTTCTAACACTCGAAAGGTCAACACTTAAATCACCAAGTACACATAAGTAACACGAAGTATCTAATGCTTGATTTACAGTGTTACTCAAGTTTGTCCAATATGGTTCAGAACTTCAGGTCTCTATGTGGTAGAAACATGTAAAGAAAACTTCGGCATATCTATTTTTACCCAAATATTTTCACCTCCTTGAAACTCTACTAAAACATAATTTTGATGAAATACCCCCCTTTTAGCAAAATTGCGGTAAGCTCGAATCGGTTCCGAAAATCCATCCCTCTAAACATAAATCTTGAGTATTTATCATATCATCTAAATGAGCTAATATCATTTTCTATATACAAGTTTTTAGCATGTTGCTTGTTTTCTTTTCAATGCTCTTTTATCATTTTTTCTCTTCAATAGCAAACTATAAGTTTTCAAACCTATTTACAAATGTCGCTGGCGACAAAATCGTTCAATTTTTAAAAGCAATCAATTTATTTAGTAAGATTTAAATGGATTTAATTTTTAGTTGTAATATTGTTACAGATAAACTGTCATTTCTTCTATAATGTTTTTTAGATTTTTTATATTTTATACTCTAGTTTTACTTGTATAAAGCTTTAATGGTTTTAAATCGATCTTTTATATTTATTATAATTTTTCTACTTACTTAACAGTTCTCGCCACAATATAGCTGAAATATTGCTGAAGTTGGCGTAAAACATCAATAAATCAATCAATCAAATCAATTAGCTGTAGGTTGAAAGCAGTTTAAATATCTTTCACGTTTTATCTAAGTATTAGATTGTTAGTAACAGTTTTTCTGTCGATTATAGCACTCTGAGTGGTAACCAGTTTGCAGCACTGCCAGTCCAATTATTTGCATATTTAAGATCTTTGAGAGCTTTGTAAGTACTTTTAAAAACATTTTATGATTTTGTTATTTTAATATTTCATTTTATTGATAAAAGTTTTGCAATCGCCATCAATCTATTATACAACCGAAATAGATTCCTCTTTTCGCATTCATATATATATATATATATATATATATATATATAGAGAGAGAGAGAGAGAGAGAGAGAGAGAGAGAGAGAGAGAGAGAGAGAGTCTGAGAAAACTACCAACTAGAAAACTTAATGGATATCGGATCGTCGATACAGGACAATGCAGCACAAACAAAATAATTATATAAGACTAGAAGATTGTGCAACGATATCAATAAAATATATTAAAGTTGTTACAAATAATGTGACAAAATTTTCAGCCAACAAATGACTTTCATCAGTGTCTTAAACACGCTAAAATGTAATAGCGATTGATGATTACATAACTCAACAAAATATTTTTTTTTTATTTCTATAGTTGAGACTATCAATTTGTCTTAGTTAATTGAACTGTAAGATGTTTCATTTCAAACCTGTATGTAAAAAATATTTGACGTTATGTTTACACTTACAATTATAAAGCTACATTTTCTGTTTACCTGTGTGAAAGAAAAATATTTTTGACATTCGATGTTTTGTTGAGTTATATAATCATCAATCGCTATTACAACTTTAATATATTTTATTGATATCGTTGCACAATCTTCTAGACTTATATATATATATATATATATATATATATATATATATGTGTGTGTGTGTGTGTGTGTGTGTGTGTGTGTGTCTATTAAATAAATGTTGTTCAAATATTTTTAAGGTGTGTTTGAATAATAGGAAATTTTAGGTAGCACCTTAAAAAAGCTCGCCATTTTTACCCATCTGACAAAAATAGAATTCACTTTGGAAATATTGGCGAAATTATTTTTAATGTCTTTCAAACAAGTAATTTCATTTGACCAAATATGCCAATTCGATTGCATAATCATACAGCATATTGAACCCTTTCACCATAACACCTTTTCAATAAAGGGGAAATAATTTTAAGAATTATCGGGAAACTTTTGTTATTTATTCAATAGATAAATAACAGAATAAGCATATTTCCTTATTATTTAAAAAAAATATATCTTATTTTCACAAGACAGATTTCATGTTAATATTGCCTGTTACCACTATTTGTTATGATAAAATTAAAAAAGTGTATGATATGAAAATATCAAAAGGTTCTTTCTGACAGGTTTTAGATCCCCGTACTACTGTTAGATTGTTCTATTAGAAAAGAAAATATCTGCAGCTTACAAAAAAAACAATAAACAGTTACATAAATTATATTGTGGAAGCCCACAATTCATAAGATTCAGAATAATATACAAAAGTCATATCCGATGCAAATATTTCATGTAAACAACGGCAGTAGAACACCGAAGGAACAAGGGAAGCGATGACTACAAAAATCGAAGTCCAAAGACATGGCAGAAACGGTAACAGATAAAAACAAAGACAAAACAAGGACGTGAGACAGCTACAATGCACGGAAATAAAAA